>VWYH01003835.1:175045-238166 GCA_013399365.1 Pampusana beccarii | reverse complement strand
CAAGAGGTTCCACTTAAATGTAAGAAGAAACTTCTTCTCAGTGAGGGTGACAGAACCCTGGAACAGGCTGCCCAGGGAGGTTGTGGAGTCTCCTTCTCTGGAGACATTCAAAACCCGCCTGGACACCTTCCTGTGTAACCTCATCTGGGTGTTCCTGCTCCGGTGGGGGGATTGGGCTGGATGATCTTTCAAGGTCCCTTCCAATCCCTGACATTCTGTGATTCTGTGAATACATTTTTGGTCAACTGAAGAAACATACCATTTTATCACACTTAGCAAGGTTCCCACCTAGTCAGTATTTTTCCAAGCTCTAGGGATTTTTAGGTTACCTTAACCCGCTCTCCAAAGAAAATTTTTTAAAAAGCATTTGAAACTTGAAACAAACACCTGCAGAACATATCTGCCTGGGGGAATACAGACAACCGCGTGGTCACTTCCTCTGAGCGCTGAACTGCCTGAGGGAAAGGCAGCTCTGATCCAGAGGCCTTGTGATTACATTTCTCTAGCTTTGAATTAGGCTTCATTTAATGGGATCTCAGCACCACAGCAATTGTTACAGGGTCAGAGCTGTTTCGTGTTTGGTTGACGTAGAGCAACTGCCCAGTTATCTGCTGCTACCTGAATAGCTAATGAATTCACCGCAACATGGAACTAGTAGATAAAGAAGTTTACACATAACTCACAGAAACACCATTCTCAGATGTTAAGTTTCCTCAGCCAGGGTCCATAATTTTGTGCTGTGTGTGTGTAACAGCATATACTTGTGCATCATTGGCTCCCAGGTGTTACTGGAAACAAATCCATTTAAGTTATATTCTAAATGTAAAAGTACCTTCACCATCCACTTTCCTAAGTGTGTAGCAGATACTTTCAGTGATATTTGCTCAAGTAGCTTATATGATCTTTTAAGATCTAACTTCCTGAGGTGTTGTGCATCCATAACTAGTGCTCACTTTAGGAAAAGCTGACCTAAGCACTTTGCAATATCTGGTCCTGAGCACAAGCAATTCCAGGGGGTAGCCTGACCACCTTTGTGGTCAGTATGTTGCACAGGGATTTCTGTTTGGGGGATTTGCCTGTTTTAATAAATTGGCAGGTTAAACTGTCTTTATAGTCAACAGTGACTTACAGAGTAATTCAGAGCAGGCCCCTTAGGAGAGTATCTTCACTGATCAGCCATAAAAGGCCCACTCTTTTTTTTCCTCTCACTTGAGGACCATGTTTGTCAGAACCAAAGAAGATATTGACTCTAAAGTGAATTCTGTTTTATTCTGTTTCTTAGGTTCTCCTCGTTGTTCCAGATACAAGAAACATCTCAGCTAGTTTTTGACACATACGAGCAAGTGAAGGTCAAAAACAGGACTTATCTGAGATGATAATACTAAGACAAAATATTGATATTTAAAATACTTGAAACTCTCCAGTCATACTGGTACTTTGATTTTAGCTTAATTGAATTTGTCCCTTTCCCAGTATTAGCAATTTCTGGATTGTTTCCATCAAGCTTCTTTATTTCCTCAAACGCAGTTTTTTAAAAAATGCAGTATTAAAAGATTAAGAGAACAGGAAATAGATCTTTTCATATAAAGTGCTGGGTGCTTTTTTGACAACTGTAATCAGGGAAAAATATGCTTTTGGAAGGTCTGTTACTTCTGTATTCTTTGTTCACAAATTTTACTTCACGTTGTTCAGAAAAATTTTTTCAGATTGCAGATTGCTTTTATAAAGATGCACTTCTCTCCGCAGTGTTTCTAGATCTGGCAATTATTTAATCAGTAAGCTGCTTTATTTAAGATCTTTGCATAGATGTCAATTTCTACAAGATTTTAGTAGTCTGGGGAACATACAATAATAGAATGGGTTTATGCTCAAAGAAGGAGGACAAGCAGCTAATTTATATGCGTTCACTTTCAGTTATACTTTTTAAGTGATATGTACTTTGTGCATGTTACAGCTGCTGTGTTTTTTCTTCTAATGAACTTAGTGCTTTCAGCAAAAGAAAATGCTATGTCTGCCTTTCTCTCGCTAGCTGAACTGCCTTCATGATGCTCTTTCTGCTCCTGTAGAACTGGAATGGGATAACATTAGTTTATGTCACTGGATTTGCATTTGGGATCCAAGGACCGTGGGTGTTGCATGAACATGGCAATAGCACAACTAAGCTTGAAATAAATCTTGGATTTAAATGCAATTTTAAATTACACAAATTCTCTATTAGATTCTATTCTGTTCCTTTCTTCTCTCTTCCCTTTTCTCAGTATCACCTTCCCTATTTTCTGACGCATTTTTTCTGAAGCTGTTTTGTTTCTCCTTTTATTGTTGTATCTTCAATTCCTTTTATTCTTCTCTTAGTTATTTTCTTTATTTTCCCTCTTTCTTGTCACTATTTATTTCCCTTTCTCTGCTACTAGTTTTATGTCAATTGAAGGATCAAAACATTTTGCCAGAAAAAGCTTACCTTTGCCCAGATCAGAGCAACAGCAGCAGTACCATACATAGGTCTGATTTTCAGCTGTTACAGCTTGTGTAGAGGCGTGGGCACTACCAGCTTGCACTCACCCTGTACTTCTGGCACAATTTTCTTCCTTTTGCAGAGGATATTCAGTGTCAAAGTTACTGTGTTTTTCTCCATACGTATATCTAAGAGGTCTAAAGTGGTGTGACCAGGAGTGGTAGGGAAAGAGCACCTGGAAAAGCTTGGTGTAAATGTGTAGCATTAGCTACTGTGCTGTTCTACGCTGATACACAGTGCCGCCGAAGTCCTTCCACTAGTGCATGCTAGAAGAACAGAAGTAGCGCAGCAGTCCTAAACCTTGCTCAAAGCGAAAACCATAAACTTATTTCAGCTCTCATGTGGCTGCAGCAACATACTGCCTTGTTTTGCCTCTGCCTCATAACTTCTACGCAAACCTAATTATCACTATTATTCTGACTTTTCATGAAATATATGTTGCATGGCATGTGGATGGACTCATAACATAGATGTGTCTTTCATTCTTAGACTGTAGGTGATGTGATGACTTTCATTCTATTTACTTGTATAAACTGTGAGTTGCTACAGCACAGTACTGTGCATTACTACAAGCCTGAAAAGAAGCACCAAACAAAATCCTGTACCACAGTGAAATCAAAAAGGAAAAATACATTATCCCATTTATATCCTAGCTGTGATTTCGAAGTTTGGAAGATGTTGTGTATCTAGGCAATGAAACAGAAAGCTGTCTTTCTGGTCCAGTGTGGCATGGGGACTTCAGCTTTATTAATAGTTTATTTTAGGAGTTTTCAAGCTTATTCTTACTGAAACTTTGACAGTTCCTTAAAACTTCCTTCTTTTGATATTATTGGAAGAGCACAACACACAGTACTTCTAAGGGTTGTGATTCACGATCAAATACTATATACCTCAGCATTTCCAATTCTTTAAAACTTTTTGAAGCCTTCGTGCCATCTTCTCTTTCCATGCGTCTTCAAGCAGTTCTATCTGGACAGTCAAAGTCAAGGCAAAGTTTTCATATAAAACTGCAGCACATCAATAGAAAATTCTAGATTTATGATGTCTTACATCTGTAAATGATTCACCACTACTATAATGATTAGAAAACATACACAGAGGTTGTATAATATTTTGGTGTGGCTTTCCATTACAGGTGTAATACCAGCACTTCTACAAGAGTAGGAATGCACCATTTTATTTGTACACGAGCAGTGTATATGAAACAAGATTAAAACAAGGAATCAGTAGAATGAGTGCAGTAAAAGGAAACAGGTATATGTGGGGCAGACTGTAACACAGGGGTAAAGAGAAAAAAATGTCTGTTAAACTGGAATGTAGAACTGAGCTGGCAGATACCTCTTTGCGACTCCCACATATCCCACTAGGACAGCTAGCCTTGTACCCTACTCACCAACTCAGACCTCATCAGGAGATCAGAATATAGTTTTTGTCTTCTGTGTCAGAAGAAATGTACTGTTTCTATTTAATAATAACTTCACCTCTCACAATTCGGCAACAGCTGCCTAAGTTAGTGCTTTGTAAGAGGGAAGAAGCACTAGGGATTTGTGAGGGGGAGTCACAGCTCTACTACTAAAGTGAACAGATTTGGGATTGTTCTCTTGTTCTGATGCATCTTTAAGCCACAATGTGAAATGTGCATCATTTAAGCAAACAGAGTTAGCTATGTGTTCATGCATCTTATTTCTCCTTCATCCAACACAGGGTGGGCACATCTGAACTGTCTACTACAGACAATCACTATCACAGTGAATCACAGTGCATATCAAATGCCTTTCCTGGGCACTGGCTGGGGAGTTGCTGATGGGCACACATCAAAACCATGCCAGTGTAACAGTATGGAAAATTTGGGATCCTGCCTCTGCTTAGATTATTAGTATAGACAGAGCTAAAAGTACCAATAGCAGACTGTATGGAGACAGAACCAAGCAGCACTATTTCTGAAGACAGAACTGTTGAGGGCTATGAAGCACTGCAGCGGGTTGTCCAGAGAGGCTGTGAAATCTTCAACCTTGGAGATATACAAAACTTATCTTAAAAAACCCTGTTCAACCTGACTGCACTTTGATATTCGCCTTGCTCAGAGACTGCTCAGGACAGCAGTGGTCGCTTTGAATTGGTCCTTTACTGCAAGAGATTCACCAGCCCGTAAAGTCAGGACGGGAGATGGAGAAGTAATCACACTATGTCTGGTGGATGTCTTGAATATCACAGTATGTTACTGAAAGAATAGACTATTCTGTGGCTTGCCATTATTAATCAAAACCGGTTAGGCATGGGTATGCTACAGATCTAAAACTGCACTTCACTGTAAACATTATAATTACTGCTTCCAACATTTGGCCTTCATTAAAGACAGAAAAGTCTTTTAAAACTGTTTTTATAGGACAAATACCGGTAACCTGGCTCTTGCAATAGTCTTTTTTTTTTTTTCAACTCTGTTAACTTTTTGGCTAGAGTTTTTCTGGAGTCTTTTTGCCTGTCCATTTCTAAAGCTCTAAACCAGTGCCTGGATTTGGCAGGAAAAGACCACAGAACCACAGAAGAATTTAGGTTGGAAGGGATATCTGAATCACACCTTGTAGATTTAGATATCATCCAGCGTTCAAACACTTAGGTCATGTTGCTTAGACCTTGTCTAGTTGAGTTTTGATTATATTGAATGCTGGAGATTCCACAGCCCCTCTGGACACCTGTTCCGGTATTTAACCACTGTCATAAGATTTTTTTTTTTCCTCCCCTTATGTCTTGTCAGAGTTTCCATGTTCCAGCTGATTTCTGTTGCCTCCTAGTCCTGTCTCTACTCCTGCATTTTCTCTAAACCCTTCCATTGAGCAGGTGAACATGACAATAAAATCCCCCTTAGATTTCTATTCTTAATGTGAAAATAAAACAGTTCTCTCAGCTTTCTGTTGAAATCATGTGTTTCAGCCTCCAAACAGCTTCACGACCCACCACCAGATCCATGTTAGTACATCACTGACTTACCTGTACTGGGGAGCCCCCAAACTGAATACAGTTCTACAAATGTGGTCTCACAAATGCTGAACAGAAGAGAACAACTTCCCTCAACTTGCTAGCTGCACTCCTGCACAGCCCAGTGGGCAGATGACTTTCCTCACCAGAAGATCAACCCAAGTGTTCATGCTTGCCTTGTGCACTAGGATTTCCAAGGCATCAATGCTTTCTGCAGAGCTGCTTTCCAGCCAGTTGTCCCTCATCCTGCCCTGCTGTGTGATTGACTCCATTGAAGGTGCAGGACTCTGCCCTTAAGCATGAGATTCCTGTCAGTGCATTTCTCCAGATGGTCTAAATAGCACACCTGCCTTTCACTGTATCTCACTTCACTTCCCTCAGTCTATGGATCACAGAATCACAGAATGGCTGGGGTTGGAATGGACCTCTGGAGATCATCTAGTCCAACCTACCTGCTAATGCAGGTACAACTAGAGTAGATAGCACAGGAATGTGTCCAGGTGGGTTTTGAACCCAGAGGAGGAGACTCCACAACCTCTCTGGGCAGCCTGTTCCAGTGCTCTGGCACCCTCAAAGTAAAGACGTTTCTCCTCATGTTCAGATGGAACCTTCTGTGCTTCAGTCTGTGCCCAATGAAGCACCTAGAGGTGCATTGCATCCCAACATGCAGGGCTTTATTAGACACTAAATAATATTGCCTTCAGTATCAGATTGATCTCTGAAGATTATCACTAGTAACCAACCGCTGGTGGAACTTTGATCACAATGCTTTGAGCCTAGCAGTCTAACCAGTGTTACAAATATCTTTCATCCACCGAACCAAACGGTATCTCACTGATTTGATTTTAGGAGGCCACACTGAAAGCCTTGCTGAAGTCAAGGTAAATGTCGTCCACTACTGTCCCTCTGTCCACAAAGCCAGTCATATCATCATAGAAAACAGTCAGATTGGTCAGACTTATTTTGCCTCTGCTGGCTGTTTCCAGTCACCCTCTTGTCTTTCATGTGCCCAGAAATGGTATCCAGCAGGATTTGTTTCATAGTCTTTCTGGTATCAGAGGGGAAGCTGACTGGCCTATAAATCATCTTTTTTTTCAGTCATTAGAAATACCTATACTGCTTATCACCATCACGCTTAAAATACGGCAGTAAAGCCACTGTGTTGTGGTGACATAAACCAGCTTGTCGGGTTGATACAGTATCAAGATCCTCAGGAGGAAAACAGTAAAACTATAAAATATGCTGATTGGTAGTGAGCTCAAGTATTTATTCTTTTTCTTACTTAACATTAATACTTCAGGCCTGTCTTACCTTTTATCTGCCATTCTCTGCATGTCTTTTTTTTTTTTTTTAGCTTCTCTAATAACAGGTTGAAATATTGAGCAGGCCATTTGTAGAAGTGGAAGATTGGAGCATCAACTAATGATGAAAGTGAACCAATGTAGCATGAACACCAGTGCTCAACACTATTCATATATTTACAGTTTCTAAGGCTGGACACTTGAGAATACCTTGAGAAGGGTTTGAGCTTATGAGGCACTGAGGGCAAGGAGGAAGAGTGGTAAACTGAGAAACTTGTTGGGAACAAATTTAAGCAAAATTGATACTAATTTAGGGATACACAGCTTAAAAAAACCGTGCTCCTTTTTGCTCAAATTGTCTCACTGTTTTGTTCAGCTGATATAAGTAGTTCACATATTTATTTCTGAAGTACAATTCACAAGGGTAACATTAAGCTAACAAATCTGTCTGGGGGGAAATCTGTATCCTCATTACTCATCTGAGTCAGGCCAAAGAAATGTCTTTAACTGTTCTTTTCACTTTTGATATTAGCTTTAGGTTTTGAATACAATGTGTTTGTTAGCTGGGGGAAATCCAACAAACTGAAGACAAATTTAAATGTGCTATGCAAGAGCCAGCTAGAGCTGAAACAATTCTATACTTAATAGTTGGAAATGAGGCAAGCATAACAAACTGGGCAGTTTGTTACATTCTGTGTAGCAGTCTTTGTTGCATTCTGTGAATCAGAGGAGCTGAGCCTCACTTTACACCCCTGTGAGCCAAAAGAAAGTCCACTAATATCATTGAAATGACAAATGCAAAGCCTATATGCGTTAAATCAGACTCGGACCTAAGAGGAGAGCACTTAGACTTGAAAAACTTGATTGAGATTTATATAGATTGTATACAGTAAAAGATGTTGATGTTTGTAAACAGATTTTTGAATGGTATTGAGAAGGTAAAGGAAATTTGTTGGATTTCAGTAATGTACAGAAAATTTGTGGTTGGTAACTGAATCAGCACAGGTGGGAATTATATGAACTCTGAATCCAGTCACATACAATGGGAACCACCACACCACATCAGAGCAAATGAGGAAAAATAGTAGGGTATTTTTAAATTATTAGAGAATTCGGGAATAATAGATTTTGAGAATTACTTTTCTAGTTTCAGAAAAATACTGAAGGAAGAAAGTGAAGAAGACAAAAAAGAAAACATTAAAGAGATGATAATAGAAAACAAATCACCAGATTAGAGGAAAAAGGAGAACATCAGAAAGATATGTCTAAATCTATGTGAAGTCAGTAAAACAAAAAAGGAAATCACTCATAAGTGGAAATTATTTATGATGGTGAAAATACAATGACTCAATATTTTTAGGAAGCAGATCAATATCAGTTGAGAAGAGGCAGTTTTAGATATAGTGGGCACGGGGCTGGGAAGTGGTGGAGTGTGCAAACCAGAAGATTACAGGCACTAAAGACAGAAAAAACGTTAAGGACGAATAATGTCTATCTAAATATTTTAAATGAAATTATCAGGGAAGATTTGAGCTTTTGACTGTGGCAGGAAAATGACTGAAGGGGAACTGGCATGGAAATACAAGAAAGTCTAAAATGAAAAATGTGAAAAATCGCTGGAATTAGGCAAGTTCCTGGAAACTTCAGTATTTTTATCAATACATACTTCCAAAACTTGAAAAGATAAACCAGGAAGCTGTAGATCAATGGACTTAACAACTTATGAGCATGTGAGAAAATCTTGGAAACAACCTGAAAAGATACGGTATGGCAGCAGGTGGAAAGTACATTTTATTGTCTCAGGCAGATGCTTAACAATTTCACAGAACTCTGAAGGCACAGCTTCCTGCACTGAGTGGGTGCAGTGACAGCAAACATGCAAAAAAGCGCTTGACAGAGCCCAAACCAGTGTCAATATTGAATGAACAAGGCTTGAGCTAGAATAACAAACTATGTGCTTAAATAAGAACCAATCAGGCAGGAAGAAGCAGGTCTGAAGAAAAGGTACCAAGAGCAATCACAAGCAGGACTGGAGCCTCACACCATGGCCAGGACACTTTGCCATATAGTCCTGGCACAAATGGATTACTGTGGAAAAATCAGTCCACTCTAAGTCTTTATGTGGCAGTAGGGTAAAAGAAGCTAAGAAGGAGGAGAGATATTCATTTAAAATACCTGCTAGTAAAGTGAATTTAGATTTTTTCACTGAAACAATTTTGGGTTAAAGGCATCAGATGACACTTCAGGAAAAACAGGTAACCAATGTTTTTGTAACATCCAAAGATCAGTTTGCCTGTGTTCCCTGGAAAGTAAAATGTCTAAACAAATCCATACCGATGTGCTCATAGCAATGACTAAAGTTTTGTAACCCAGCTGGTAAAACAGAGTATATCCTCAATCTGACAGGCCTTGAATAACTTGCACACAGTAAAAGAATACCAAATATGTCCCTGCTGTTGAGGAGAAAGACATATTTCCTGGTCCTCCTTGGATGTGAGAATTGGATATTTTCCCATGTATATTTGTCATCAGTATTCTGAACGGACAACAGGGCAAGATAACACACACTGCACTTAGACATCACCCACACTTTAATAAAAGAAGCTTGTACTCTGCTGGCCACTGAAGACTCTTTTTCCTTTCTGTTTTTTTTGCATTTTCGATATTTTTCTGCTAGATGTGATCACATGTGTGATCAGCAGTGATCCCAAGTTGGTGAACAGGTAACTTAATTGTATTTTTAGCCTACTGATAGCCATTCTGCCTACACCCTTCTGCTGGAGAAAGATTTGAGGTTCAAAGTGCATTTTCCCCTTTACCACAGAGCTACCCCAAATACATGCCAGTATTTGGGGAGCGGAGAAACAAATCTTGCATTAGAAGAGTGAGGATCCCACGATTGCAGCATTGACCTGGTGCAAGGAGATGGACTGTCTAGAGCTAAGAGTGTGCATTGACAAGTGCTTCTCCAGCTGCAGCCCGGCACTACGACTCTTGAACAAACTATGAATACTGCCTCCCTTCTGCTCTGTACTGAGGTGTGCTGCATGAATTCGCACACTTTTTGTCTTACTTGTGCCCGTAAAGAGAAACCGATACCTAAGTTGTACTCATGCAGCTTGGGTAACTCACCAGCCGCTGTCTCAGATGGGGTGTTCAAAAATCACCCAGAGCTGTGGAGTTTGCCAAAATCTATGCTTGCATTCCTTATGGTCAGTCCCAAACAACAAAAGTCTCCACCCAACACACCTGTGCCTTCCAGTTTACTCCTGCAGAAACCAGTTAAGCATTCAGATTCTCATACAAGATGTTATTAGAGCCGTAAACGTAAAATGCAAAAGCTTAAACTGAAGTTCTGCAGAGGTGGGTTACCACAGCTGGTACCTTCTGTGGACTGGATTGAAAGTTTTTTGTTTTGGATTTGCAGAAGCATTTAAGCAACAAGAAATAAAGGGCTTTTGCATGGGATTTTGCATAATTGTGTACATTACTGAGATCTTAGTTATGGGTGAGGAAATATCAGATTCTTAGAAAATTTAATGAAAAACTGAGAACTTGTAACTGTACCGAGGTCACTGCTTCCTTATTCCAATGAGACAACAGTTTGTACCATCTGGTAAAAAATGTACGCTAATCAGGGTATCTTATGTTCAGTGCTGACACCAAACAGTGATTCCTTTAACAGACTGACCATGTTCTTTTACCATGGCAATTTTAAAACTTCCTCATAAATATTTATCATCCTTCCAATCTGAATCTCTGAAATAACTGCTGCAAACAAACTTGCTGGCCTGGCCTGTCAAGTCCACAGTATTCGGACTGTTTTGGCTCTTTTTATGTCACCTCATCACTCCATATGGTGCATCAAAGATGCCAGCCTTTGTTTTCCATTTATCTGTCTTGCTCAAATCTGTTTTGCATGCTTTCCTCCCTGGTGTTTCCTATGTGTAATCTTCATGAGCTTTGTCTTCAGCTGGGTCACAGGACTTTTATTTTTTCCACTGTAACTTCTCAGGACCTGTTTTCAGAAAAAAATTCTGTATCTGCAGTAAACTAAATGATTGAAAACAGCAAACCTGAGGGACAGTTTTGAAGTCACTTTTCTTTTAGAAAAACATTCTCAAAATTGACTTTGTATTTGGTTACTATATGGCAACTTTACTTGTACTTTGTTCTTTTCTCCTTCAATCTACCCAGGCAGTCTTTACAATAGGACAAATTCTCCGGTGTTTGTATAGTATCCATGAAAACAAATGACGACTTGTTTTAGTAAATAGCTATGATAAATGGAGAAATACTCAACTGTAATAACCCTAGAAAAATGCAAGCTCAGTCATTTATATGGAAGTCATAGAAAGAATAGTAATTCAAAGCATTCAATTCCAAATGCGGTTTTACAGACTTCCTGTATTACAATTTGTTCTGGAAGAGCCCTGAGCACCACACTGGGTCTGAATTTTACTTTAAATCAATGTGACAAATTTATCTCTGGCCAATTTTGTGAGTGGAGTTAGGCCAGATACAGAGTTGGCTCTGTGTCTGTAGTCCTAGCCTGCCTGGAACAAAAGTTAGACACCATAACAATCTCTGTTTAAAGGTCTTGGGTTTGTCTTAGACATGTTCAAAAGCATCAAGAGGCAGTTATTTATCTGAAATAACAAATAACTGAAATCACTGTTAACATTTATTCCTTCCAAATATAGACACAGTGTAAGGATTTTGTGGGTTTTATGCCTGTTAATTCTGTTGAATTCTATAAATGACGTGATTTCAAAAATCATTACATTAACTATTACAGTGCAGTTATACTAAACACTCCCATCATACCAAAATTTCTTTGAGATACCGATATTACTAGGTTACTTACTCCATATGTTATTTGTTGCCAATTGTTGACATTTTTAGCAGCAAATTTGAATATTTTTGCATATAATTGTATTTGAAAATGTGCACATTTTCTGTCTTTCTCCATACCCCCTAAAGAACTTTCATTTGCTGTCACAGAATCCATACTTTGTCTAAGAGATGTAATGCTAGTTTTTCATACTTGATTTTTTAACATAAAAATTAGGCGCAGTTGAAAAAAAAAAAAGTATCTTACATTGCAATTTAGGAAAGAAGCTGAGAAATATGGCTGTAGCCAGCTCTCTCCAACAGTGTTGTTATTTTATTTGACAATGCAAATGCAGTTGAGAAAACTGCCCTTAAAAATTCCATGCCATGAC
Source organism: Pampusana beccarii (assembly GCA_013399365.1). Taxonomy (NCBI): domain Eukaryota; kingdom Metazoa; phylum Chordata; class Aves; order Columbiformes; family Columbidae; genus Pampusana; species Pampusana beccarii. The sequence goes on along the minus strand of VWYH01003835.1, from coordinate 226,152 downwards.
AGTTAGCAGCTGAATTTAAGGAACCATCCTTTGACTGACTCTAGTGAAACCCATTTCTCTGAAGTTCTGTGCACATGATTCTTCTAGTTGTAGACAAATAAATGAAAATATTATCTATTTTATTCTCATGTGAATATTGATCTGAAAGTGAATATGTGTCTTTTGTGGTTGCTGTGGAATTGTACACATTAGAATTGTATCGGGATTAGTTTTTAGTTATTTGTATTCATTCACAAGAGCTTCATTTTTCAATGTGCAGTTCAGAAGCAGATAACCCTGACTTTTCCAGGTAGGATTATATGTTTTCAAATACAGAGTGAACTGCATTAATTTCTTCTATGCTAGCCAGCTTCTTTAAAATGTAGCATTTTAATTTGTTTTTGAACAAACATTCAGCCAACATGTCTGTTAACACAAGAATCTCCTAGCAAAGCATTTAACAGTAGAAACCCAGCACAGATACAGCATCATGTTTAGGGACCATTCAGTTTAGCAGCACTTTGAGCTTAGTACCCTGATACAGGTTTCTCAGTGTGCACATGCTGCGTGGGTATTTGCACCTTTTTCAGGCAATTTTTAGGTAGCGCTGGTCCATATTATGGTAAACTGAACTTGAAGCACACTGCCAAACAGTGAGCTGAACCACAGAAGCTGTGATACAACCTTTTGTCACATTTTCGGCTTCAAATGTCAGCACGATTATATAGGATGAAGAAGCATGTGATCAAAACCTGATCACACAGATGGGTATTTTAAACAACCATTCACAGATCAACCACTGAGACATTAAGCATGTCCATCCCATTTCTGTGCATGATCTTCAGAGTCGTTCACGTTGACAGTCATCACTGACAATAGCCACTACCTGGTACTGTTACAGAAGTTCTATGTGTCTTCAGTTTCTATGCTGTGCAATTGGATGTGAACCCGAATTATTAAAAAAAAAACAAACATCACTCAGCTCTGCATAACCTTGTATCACTTCTCTCGTACACAAAATCACACTGATCCTCTACAAATCGCCATCCCTGCCCCCTTTCCATTTGATGCATCCTCTGTGTTCCCTTCGTAGGCCTGTGTCCCTCTGCATCACTTTCTCTAATCTGTCTTAAATCAATCAGGTCAGGTAAAGCAGAATAACCAGAAATGGCAGGCTGACTGCCACCTGCTAGTTCATCAGCAGAAAGCTCTCTCATGATGAAAAACACCAGAGCATTCTCCGAATGGGTCCCTGTTTCCCTGCAGAAGAAAAAGTCAAATTATATTCTCCAGTCTATACATTCAGAGTAACTCGAGGGGGTCATATTCAGGATTTGCATCAGGATGGCCAATGTCAGAATTAGGTTTTTGCTGCCATCTTCATAGTAATTCTTGTCCTAGAACAGCAGGCAGTTTCTGGCGGGATGATGGCTTCTTCTCCAAAACCAGTTCCTTCTGCAGCGACCTGCCCAACTGTGGAGGGAGACCTGCCAGCCAAAGTTCACAGATTTTACTCATATGTGACACAGAGGAATTCTGAGCCCAGTTGTGTGATTGGCCCTGTGCTTTAAAATGAGTAATAAGCAAGTAACAAGACACGAATCTGTTACCACTGAGACAGGGACTGGAGAGAAAAAAAAAACACTGAGTGATAACATAGTAATATAATGCCAAACCACAAAATGGGGAGATGATACCTTTCTCCTCTTCCATAGTGTCCAACATCTAGTTTTCAGATTCTGGCCTCCGAACCTTCCAGGTCTGATTCTTTGATTTGATTTAATAGCAGGCAAAGAGAAAGCATAGAAGTTCATAGAAACAATTTAATTTATAGTTGAATGCACATTTATTATTTGTGTCTAGATTTTGAGCCAAAAAGCCCAAATGAACATGTACTGCTACCATCCTGGTCACTGGCTTCTTCTTAAATCATGGAGAGGAAAAATAAGTGGTTATTATTGGATTGTCTGTAGTACAATGTGTCCAAAACTGCACTGAGATGATGTCAGAAAATACTACATTTTTTCCCAATTATGAAATGAATTATGGGGTGCTAGGTCACCACAGCCAGAGTTGTTAAAACAGCTATTTTGGCTGATACACTGTTGTCCAGCCAGAAAACGCAGGTGCTTTGGTTTTGAGGTGAGTTGTTTTCTGTTTTGTTTTGTTTCATTTTGTTTTCAAATGCTGTGTTTCAAGGTTACATTGACCGTCTCTTTCTCACCCTCTTCAGAATTTAAACAGTAAAAGTCTCATATGTTGAGAAATATATGAAGAATTCAATCTTCTGCTATTTTCTCTTCTGAAAAGAGATAAAATGAAAAGCTACGATGCTCAAGCATGTAATAATATCCATGATGGCCAGGATAAATTTCTGTCTGACTTGTTTAGAAGAGAGTACAGTGTTTTTACCTATTCAGCTTTTTAGTGGGAGATATGAGGTATATTTCCTCCAGTTTGACTCATAAGCTCATTAAATGTGTGACCTTTGTTTGTCTAACCACCCTCAGCTGCCTCCAGGCCACTGTAATTCCAGAGAATACGAGCTCGAGTTATGTTAGAGATGAACTCTGAACTAAGTGCTCAGTCAGACGGTTTCAGATCAGCAAATTCAACTGGTTTCCTAAAAAGTGTTGTGCATATTTATTAAGTCGATTCAAGTCTTCAGAATCTCTTGTTTGTTTTTTGTTGTTGTTTAAGGGTTTTTTTAAATGCCAATTTCATTTTTCATTAGCTTTAAATCATTCTTAAATGAGACAGCTGGGTTAGGCTGATCCATCTTAGGAGTCTGGTTATCTCATCCAGCTATGTCATCCTGAATGACATGTTAGTAGAATATTCAGGGAAATAAATTATTTCATTCTCAACAGGGAGACAAGTATCTCATGGTGTCTCCCTAGGTAAGGAGCACTGGGCCAAGTCATCTGCTGCTGTGAATCAGATCTGGTCTGCAGTACTTTCTCCCTTCTTATCGTTATCAGTCATGCCAAATATCAGAAGACCACATACGGGGAGTTGTTATCTCTACTAGAAGGCTGTGACTGCCGAGAACGTAGGCTACAGTCTGAGATGCCATTCTTCTGCCTCACAGGGAATGAGACACTTTATCGCCCACAGATGCAATAAAAGAAAGACAAAACCTCCAGTTTCAGCACTCTTCTACCCTCTCTTTATTCTGTGTTTATGAAATGTGAGGATGCCTTCAGAAAAAATTTCTATGACCCATAATTGCGCCTCCAAAGAAAATCCTGTCCTTGCTGAACAATGCATATGATTAAATTCCACTGCACCTGGAGAGGAGACAGTGTCCTGGTCAGTTAAGAGATACTGGGCTGAGGTGAGGCTGGTTTTTGGTTGTTATCTTCTACAGCCTTGCTTTAAAAAAATAGTGAATCATCTGGTTAGTTTTTAGCCTTGTTTTAATTTTTTTTTCCTCATCTTCCAGTGACTCCAACTGGGCTCTATATTTTCCTGAAACTGTGCCATTAATAGGAATAACATGTAAAACTTATGGTCATCTTCTCTCCATCTGCCCAGACCTTCCTGATTCCCATTTTACTCTATGTAAGTGGCAACCCCCACCATATTTGCTCCAGCTCTTCCATTCCATTACAGTGAGAAACATGTGGAGTCCAGCACCAGCCATGTAGCCAACAAAAAATATGTGTGGATAGGAGAGAGCTTCTTATCTAAATTGCACACTAACAGTGAAATACTGATCTTAATAACATCTGTGAGACCTGAGAGCCTGAAGTCTGGGGTGTAAAGCTGGGAATTTGCACAAGCAATGAACACATTTGATCTCTGCTTGTAGATACACGCAGGATATTTTTTCTTATCTGCCTCAAAAGAAAACCAGCATGGTCTCCTTTTAAAACAGGGACCTAGGTATCTGAATCCTACCTCCTTGTGTTTTCCCTGTTCTGAACAGGCTGTTGTGTTCTAACCAGCTAATACTGCAGTCAGTTGTGGAACAAACTAAAATTTGAGATTTTTCAGATCCCTCCCTGAAAAGGTGATGGCTGAAATAGTCATTGGCAGTGTTCCTTAAGGGGGCATTCTAATACATTATTTATACTATTCACATAGGATAAGAGAAAGCCATCAGGATATGTGTTCAAAACTCTGGTTTAAATTCAGAGTAATTTCTTTTTCTGTCAATAGTGTAAATTAGTGGAAGGAAAAAAATATTAACGGAAAAACATAAACTTTCAATAAAATACATCTGAGTCTGTACAAACTGTACAATCAAAGCCCAAATATTGTAATTGCGTTAGCAGAATTGGACTCTTTTCAGATTTTGTCGGAAAGAAAGATTATATGAGTTACTGGAATATAGATGCACCCTTAATAAGACTGAGTTGATCACATATAAGACAACAATATTTAATTTTTAAAAATATCTAAGACACTATCTGTGGAGTCTACAGAAAAATATTACTAAAGTGCAGAAGATTACAGTTTATTTTAATTTAGTAGAATGTTCATGCCTAAAAAGAGATTAAAAAATACATTTTTAACTAGAACATAGCAGAAAAAATAAGGGATGGAATTAAACCCAAGAAAACTTCAGACTATACGAGATCTCAGAAAAAATTTTATCAGTTTTACAAACTGGTGCTAATGGCTGTTCTTAGACAAATAAGCAAATCAGTCTTGGGTGATGCATCTTTATGAGTTAAATAAGAAAGAACTTCTTAAAATAATTCTAAATACTGGATATATATCAGAGATATTTGCTTAAGAAAATATCCAGTGCCATTAATAAATGCAGACTTTGACCTATTGAGAGATAGTCTCACAGTTTTGAAATGGTCCCCAGGGACTTTGTTCATCTCAACCAAGCAGAATTCAATTATAGTAGATTGTTCTGTAGTACTGTAGGTGGCATAACCCACAGCTGATATCTCTTGATCCTGAAGAGGCATTTCAATTAGTCAGCTTAAACTCTGTCTTCTACATTTTACAGTGGATCCAGCATCTTATGGTGACTAGTTTCTCACAAGAGCTTCATTCATAGGACTGGCCTTCTCTATAACAAGCATATTCATGTGTATCTGCAAAGGGGATAACACTGAACCCTTCGGTCCATATAGATGAACATGCCAAAAATACCACTTCCTCATTATCTTATTTTATATAGCCATCTTTTACATATGCATAAAATTATTGATTACAGGAAATTACCACTACACTTATGGCTTTGATATAAAAAGGTAAATGTTAATATAAAGGGTGAACACAGGCTAAGAACACTTAAGAAAGTAGAACAAATGTTTCCCACAGCACTCACCGGTTACAAATTATTTGGGCTCTATTAGACATTTTAGCAGTCTCCAGTACTTAAAAGATACGGACTTCAGCTCAGCTTGAAGTAGTTTAAAGTATCTGCTTTATCAAAAAATGATAAATATTTTCTAAACTAAGTTATTTTTAGGGGATTGCAATAAAAATAATAGTATCTGTTAAGGAAAATGGTATCATGAGGTAAATACTTCTTATAGAGGTGAATTCTCTTTCCGTTTTATGGGACTGAGTCCATTTTTCACTAGATCCATCCCTGGCTAATTTATATTATCCTGAATAAGCTGAAATCCAGTCTCCTTTCACACCTCTTTACAAGTTCTGCAGCATTATATGGGGAAGGTTCCTCTGGAGAAAAATTAACCAGAAGCATAGAATGTGGCAGGTCCTCCATACGTAGGGTGATTATAAAAGGATCACACACTAGTTTTATAGTAGTTCTGTGCTTGCGAATGGTTAGGAAATGAAGGTGGACAATCAGTGCCTTTCATATGCTTACTTGAAGGGTTCCTAGGAAATAACTTCACAGAAACTAGCAATACTTCCAGAAAGTCTTCTGGCAACTCAGGAGTCCTTAAATTATCCTTGGATGAACATACTTTTTTTTTTTTTCCTACTAAAATATCTAATGATTTGGAAAAAAATGAGCCAGATGTCGGTTGGATGTCCTGCACTACAAATTCCCAGCCATTCTTGAATTGGCAGTCAGGCTCGAGGAGGACTCGTCTTTGAGGAACACCAGGACCAGAGCAGAACCAGCCTTAGAATTAAGCAGCTGCAAATGAACATAACACTTGTACTTGCAGCTTTGATGTAATACACCAGGCAAGAAGCCTGAAACTGCCATTGGTTAGAGAAAAACAAAATCCAACTTGTCTTTAAAAAACAAGTTTACTCTTGGGAGAGATTTATGATGTGGTGCAGTTATTTTCTGGTAGCCTTCTGTTGTGATTTCAGAAGAAATACTTAATAACTGACAGAAGTGGACTTTTTTCAGCAAACGCGACCAGTATAACAGAGGTTTAAGATCATTACATTCTTTTGAGAAAGCAGCACTCCTGAAATCTAGAACTCCGTTGTATCAGAAAAACTACTAGCCAGGTTCAGTCATGATTTGCTTCCTAGAATGCCACAATGAGTGCAGTTAAGCGGTACCAACACAGTTTCGTATATAAAGATAGGAAATGCACACAAGGAGCCTTTTCTTTCCAACTGGCCTTCTCACAGAAACACTTTACAGACAGTTACGATCTTTTTTTTAATCACAGACTTTGCTAATTTTAAATACCACTGTTCTTTTGCACAGTGTTTCATCTTAATCCTTGATGAAACACATCAGGCACGACAGGATGGTAGCTGCTTTTGATTAATGCACAGACGAAGAACTCTTTTTTCTCTGATGCCTTTTAGACACACTTAGCAAATTGCATATCTGTACTATACAATGTAATGTTACCCAGGTATAAGGAATAAAAAGGATCACATGATTGGGAGCCATATAAAACTCTGGTGACTAGGCCACACATTCCTCACCCTTGCCTCCATCCAAGAGACACACATTTACCTGGTTGGTGAGTAAAGATTTCCACGGACTGCGTTTGGAGCCTGCTGTGGCAGGTAACATACAGTACAGGTTCAGAGGGTCATCATCAGTGAGCCTAAATGGAGAAAGTAGTATGCAACTGTCAAAGAGTCTTTTTGGATGCTTTCAGAACACAGTGTGAAATACAACTACAGATTCTCGCGAGAGAGAACTTCACTGTCTCCGCTAGAGTAACAGTTTTCTAGGTCTAAAACAGGGGCATCAAACTCATTTTCATGGAGGGCCACATCAGCCTTGCTGTTGCCTTCAAAGGGCCGAATGTAATTTTAGGACTGTATAAATGTAGGAGTAGTAAGAGCAGTTACATTTATAAATTACATGGATTTTGCTCTAGATCTGTGAGCTAGAACTAAAAACGTTTGTATACAACTAGCAATTGGGAAGATAGAAGTTGTATTACTCTTTCTGGCCCTTATCGTATGATATATTTAGCTTAATGTCAGATCTTCAAAACCAACGGCAACAAAGGTAGCTCGTCATAATTACAAGAGAGCAAATAATACTCATCACATCTGGCTAGCCACCTCTTTGTTTCAAAAGTGAGGCCATGGTCAAACTGCAGAGATCCAGTGGTATAAGATACCCTGGCTTAGTTCTGCATGGAAAATGTGTCTTGTCCTAAAAAAATAATAACTACATTCATCAGAGCTTGCAAGACAAGTGATGAAGGAGATATAGCATTTAATGAGTGCAAAAAAAAGGAGTGTGATGCATTTTAATAGACGGTATGGAAGTATTTGCTGGCTGAGTGGTTTTGACAGCTCTGCAGAAATGGCTACTGCTTCAAAATTCACATTGGTAAATTTGCTATTGAGCTCCATGTAGAAACCGCAGCATGATGTAACACTGCATGACTTGACTGGTAGCTGAACACAACAGTCTAATTGCTAAAAGCTTGTGAGACAAGGTCCAAAACTAGGGGACCAGCTACAGACATTTGACTTGAAATGTTTGATGCCTTTGCTTTATGTTTCTTTACCAAATATGTGGTTCCCTTCCGACAAAACATTTTTCAGGAAGAATAACCTAGAACTGGTAAGACAGAGGGAAATTCAGAAGCAGGTTTTTTTTAAAGTAAAACATTGGACAACTGAGGTAGTAACAAGATCCAAAGACCTCATAGCTGCATGTACAGACTAGCTCATTTACACCTGTCAAGGGACTCATACTTTTGAGATGAAAAGTGTAGCAGCGTTTGCTCTACTTGCAAAACGTCGAAATAACGAGAGAAGCCTCTGTCTGGTATATCTCTGTCTAGGGTACTTCAGCTTTTGCAATTCTTGTAGAATGAATCAAAGAAGTCCACTTCCCTGCCTGTGCTGAGGAAATTGTTGTGAAGAGTGAAAGAACGAAAAGAACGGTGGAAAAAAATAAAGTCTGATGGAGAGTGAAGAGCTGGCTGCAGTCTCGTGGGATTTTTTTGGCTTGCCTCTGAATCTATCACCATAGATTATGTGGTTTAGGGACCTGATCAGAGCAAACTGACACTTCCCTCCTACCCACATGTTAGTTTCCTTTGCCTAGAAAGGACAGACTGGTGCCTGTCTACACCTTGTCCTAGTACAGATTTTGTGCATGATTACATCAGACACCCAAACTGAACAATACAGAAGTGCTCTAAGACCCTCTGCTGGACGTAGCCATCATTCTATTTTTGGATTGGAGAAGTGGAGAAGTTTGTTTGAAACAAGAAAATTTTCCTTTTTTTCTTTTTTTTTTTTTTAAATAATGTCCCAGAGTATGCAATTGAGGCAAATGTTCATTTTATTTAATATTAATCGAAGTAAAAATTCACCCAAACTAGTTATCAGGCATGATTGTTCCCACATGCTTGAGACATCCTACTGAGGTGGAAGGAATTTCATTCTGTAGGCTGTCACTCCTCTCCAAGGAGTCAAAGGGTGCTTTGAAGGCTCTCTTAAAATAGACATCTCATTTCAGATAGCCAAAATCAGGTTAAATAAAACCTTCCCATGACAGTTGAGACACAAACCAGTCAATCCAATAGAAAGACTCATGAAAACTAATAAAGTCAGCAGGACTGCTTAAATTTAATCGTCTGACATTAAGTTTTCATGGGTAATTTTAAAGGCAAGGCTGTTCAGCACCTTGCAGAACCGTTACTTGTTTTACACCTAAATCATACATTAAATGTAAGTACATGAATATTTATGTGCTGAAGAAAGATCAGGTCATAAAGACTTACATGAAGTAGTGCTGGAGCCCAGCTGTCAGAAACTCCTGCCGAGCTAACCATCTGTCTATAATCACACATCTATCAGCTTTCTGTCTGTAATTACATGTGTCTGTCAATGGCCCCCTCATCCCAAATGCGGACTTCAAAGAATTCAGGTTTTTTCCTGAAAAATCAGATCTTTCCTCAGCTTCTTCCTTCTCCCCTTCTCCCCTTCTCATGTAGATGTTTATGTACCTTGATTAGTTCTACAATTTTCTGGGGGGGGAGGTGGAGAGTGATTACACTGACATCATACAAATGCAGAGTCTGTATTTATTCTAGGGAAAAAAGAGTCTTTTGAAGATGCCAAGACAGCCTTTATTAGTAAGTTGAGATTTTCATGGACCAAATCGGACTTGCCTTCTGCTTACAAATAAACTCCTATGAAAGCAATTGCCTGTACACTGAATGTCAGATTTTAAGCACTTCTGTAGGATTCTGTTACATTTTACTATTGCTTTATGGGCTCTCAGATTCAACCAGGCAGAAATGTGAAGGTACTGAATTAGTGCAACATAAAGGTGATCTAGGATGCGTACAGTTGTTAGTAATTCATGTAATATATACCATTCCAGTGCTGACAGGGGGTTATACGTTATATGATTAGCACTAAGGGAAAGCATGGAAAGTAATAAAATAAAATCTAGCATACGCTGATTTATTGTTACTTAAAATACACACTGTTTGGAGACAGGACCTTCCAGAGCCTTTTCCTTTTCCACCTGATAATCCCCACCTTGCTCAGTCAGAGCAGGCTGCACGTCTCTCCAGTACATCATTAACAGAGCTGCCAGGGCCACAGGGAAGAGCTGAGCTTGCAGCATCTATCATGTTTTCTCATTCTCATGCCCAGTAGTAAGGAAGTGAGCTCAGGACTCAGTTTCAGGTCTCCCATAAGACTCCTGCTGGCTTGTCCAACATCTCCTGGCTCTTTGAAAGAAACTGAAATAAACTCTGTTTCCTAATGATTTGTATTGGATTCATGCTGAAAAATCCCAGTTCTGTGCCTGCCACTTGGATGGGTTGCACTCTCCAAGAAACATAAAAAACATCCTTCTTTTCTCTGGTCTAGATCCACACTCTTCATTAGCTTCAGCCCTCTTTTTTAATGACTTCCATTAGCCCATGAATGAAATGGCTACAAACGTTTTTCTGTCTTCTTGAAGGATTATCTTCTGCTTGGATTCCTCCTTCCCATTAGGGCCCTCTACCACTTGTTTGTGGTAGAAGAGAATCCTGCACTGAAGCATAAGAAGCCAAATGAAAACTAGAATCATATTTTGTTTAGAATAAAAATCTGGAGGAAGTACAGATCAGAGCTTTAAAGTGTGGTAGTATGCTAAAAAATAATTCTCTTTAAAGGTTATAGAGTGTTCATTCACTCTTGGAACTGTACAACTCTACAGTCCTCCCTGGAGATATGGGATACAAGTTTATGTTGTGTGCAATTGATAAGATTCATGTCCTTCTACTCATTTATTCTAGGGAGAGAAATAGAGGAGATTATTCCATTTTTTATTTTGAGCTTCTATTCAGCAACTTGAACAGAGAGGCACAAATGATTGTTCCAAGTGACCTCTACATTTACCTCACTCACGTGTTAAAAAGAAGCATTTTAGAGCTAATCACTGAAAATCCAGTCTGTGGTTTGAAAATCTTCTAGCCTCATGCAGGAGAGACCCTATATCCTCCACAGCTGAATAACAATTCCATTTTTTCATTATGAAGCTACAAAATCTGTCCCTGATATTGATGCAAAAGAGAGAAGGAAAGGTTGGTGAAAACACTGTGTATGAGTAACAGCACACCTGTAGCAGGACCTTTTGGTTCCTGGAGCACCTCTTCATCCTCCCAGTATTCCTCCCTCTTATAGGATCTGAGGATTACACAGTAACATTACAGAAAATGACAGAGACAAGTAAAGTCTCAGCTCTAAGAAGAAGATTTGTTTGAAGAAGTCGATGGATCATATCCTGATGATCCTATGTATTAAAACTCTCAGACACTGGGATTGTTTGGCATATTGATTTAGATAAAGAAGGCTTCCTTTTGTGTATGGTCATGAATCACCAAACAACAAACTTGCTGTCACTCCCCACAAAACAGGGGATAATAGTAGCCCTATTTATGAATTGTCCTTGTTGACTGTTTGTCAAACTACCAAATGATCAGCTTAACCCCAGATAACTGGTTTAGGTTTGATTTTCATCAAACTTTTTAAATCAAAAGGATAGTAAGTGGAATGACCTTGTTTGAGTACATTTTTCTGGGTGGTTAGGATTCGTCACGCCTACATTTAGCCACCTAAAAGTGTCTAGTCTAAGCTCATCCTCAGCACTTTCTCTACAGTGACTGGAGGGAAAGAAGAACCCTAAGACCCCTGGAGCACAAGTCTGATGAGGAGGGGCTGAGGGAACTGGGGCTGTTTAGCCTGGAGAAAAGGGGGCTGAGGGGAGACCTGATCGCTGTCTACAACTACCTGAAAGGAGGTTGGTCTCTTCTCCCAGGTAGTAAATGATAGGGCAAGAGGAAAATGCCTCAAGTTGTGCCAGGGGAGGTTTAGATTGGATATTAGGAAAAAATTATTCCCGGAAAGGTTTGTCGGGCATTGGAACAGGCTGCCCAGGGAAGCGGTGGAGTCACCATCCCTAGAGGTGTTTCCAAGGTGTTTAGACGAGGTTCTTAGGGACATGGTTTATTGCTAGAGTTAGGTTACAGTTGGACTCAATGATCCTGAGGGTCTTTTCCAACTGAAATGATTCTATGATTCTAAGACAGTTGTGTAAAGTAGGTAGGATGAACCACATTCTGGAGTTAGCCGTGTGTTTGCATTAACCGTGGAAGGACTCTAGATGCCTGGCTACAGTCAGGCACAACTCTGAAATGGCTGAAGTTAGGCATGAAAAATTTCATCAATCTCTGCATGAGAGTTCGAATTAATGACTGCTGCTCAGTGGGAGGAGGCTCACCTCATGTTTTGCAATTTTATCTTATGACAATTAGCCATTTTGACCCTACTCCTCCTACTCAGAAGAGAAACAAACAGACAAAACCCTCAAAAGTTCCTGCATAGCAGTATGAATAAAGAGGTATTCAGAATGTAAAGGGCTCTGCACAAATACTCCTTGCAGTATTCACTTGGCTCCGCTGATGTCTATGTATATATAAACTGACTTCATGAACCAGTAAACTTTTCCATATTATGTTGTTCACATCCCTCAAGCCTGAAAGGTTGGGCTATCTCTGAGGAGTAAAACCAGCTAAATTTCCATGCCTGTTTCTTGGTTTTTGACACGGAGAGCATTGCCAGCAAATGTGTGGTGGTTGTGGTTTTTGTGATGTGGACGCTTGGACTGACACATGTATTTCATTTTGCCGCTGTATGCTCCTTAGATAGCAATAACTTTCCATTGGTGTTACACTGTTCTACACACAAATCTGTGACCTGGACCAGGAAGTCGTCACAGTCTTCACTGACTGCCGGAGCATTGCTGTCTTCCAGTCCAAGGTCACTTGTCATAAAAAGGGCTGATCTGGGCACAGAATGGATCTTAAGAAAAAGAAACTAAAAAACTGCATGTGCTTATTTGCAAAATTGTGTGTTTTCATTTAATTGAATTACTACTGCTTTGGCATCAAATCAAATTACTAATCTTTGCCTAGCCAGCCATCTGTATTTTTGTCACAAATGGATGGAAAATGCAAACCACATAAAAATGAGACTCTGACAGCTTTAATCTCCACTTCCAGATTAACTAGAAGAAATGTGCTTTGTCACTTAAAAAATAGACTGTAGTTCAGTTTGGGTTGGTGGAGAAACTATGGTTTTCCAAAAGAGTGAAGGAAGATGACCAAGGCCCGAAAAGCATGACATTGTTATTAATTGGAGACTTTCTTAAAACAGGGTTTTTTTCTGAACCTTGATGGTCCCAGATCTGTCTTGCATTTCACCTCATTCCTTGCCTTCTCTATCCATGGAAAAACCTCGAAAGTTTTAAATGAGTTGATCCAAATCCTCTACATTCAGACAGTTGGATGGAGAAGAATGAGCTGTTCTGAAGTGCTCTGTGAGCTTTGCTCTTCTAGGAGCAGCTGCTAACGAACAGAAAACCGGTCTCCTTTGTAACTTCATTTTACTGTATGTCAAATCTCAACTGCAAATATTTTTTTAAAATAATCAAGTGCAATCTGATATGCCTAAACAGCAGCACTTTATTGCCATTTTATCAGCCAGAGTTCCTTTGAAGGGATGCTGGTGACCAAGAAAATTTGCCAGATCAAAATGGTTATAATTGTGCACTTATTCAATCGAGTACTAAAACAATGCATGTAATTGTATTGCCAGTGATATATTATTAACAAAACATTTTGTTGCTATGCAGTTCTTCCTTATTGATGGTTCTTTTCTATCTCAGATTAGCAATAAGCCATACAAGCAAATCTTACTTGCATGGATCAACAAATTTAAAAGCGTAAGTTGCCTATTTGCTTTATTAGACATAGTAAATCTACTCAACAGAGACATCTTCCTTGCTTTTATGTGTTTCTTGTTGACAGCCTTTTCCAGTGTAGGTCTTTTAGAGCCACCGTATCATATTACAGGTAGGTCATCATGGGCTCTTGCAAAAGGTTCCAGGCAGCAGTGGACATTCTGTTTTCGCCCTGTGATTTGACTGTCGTATTGCAGGGTTTCTATTGTAAGCATGACAAGGGTAAAAGTGTGAGAGTTTTTCTCTAAAATTTGGAACTGTTGGAATATCTGAAAGAAAAATCCAACCAGCCTGAGAGCAGTCAGAAACCCCCAAAGCACAGGTCATGCAGCTTCCCCTCCAGCGCAGCTATCTAGGCTGCTTCTCTGCAGTTTCAAGTCACATTCCCCAGCACTTCAGAAAAGGGAGAAGGAGCCCATCACAATATAAATGAAATATGTATTTTTCATTAATCCTGTCACTGGAAAGTGCCAACAATAACCGAGGGATTTACAGAGAAGAAAATCAGGTCGTTGTCCAGAGCAGCCAGCAGTCTGGAGTAGGTGTTTGTATATGCTGGAGATTACAGGCAAGCAAGTTACGTGGACGTTGAATCACCAAAAGAGGGAGAATTAAATGGCACAGCTCATTAATACTGCAGTCTTTAACTTTACTTTGTTACAGTTAACTGTTAGTTTTGTCTCACTGGTTGTTAACAAGTCTGTCTGGAGAGCACGCAGGCTGGCACGGGGAAGACCTCTGCTAGGGCTAAGTTTTGAGAAAGGTTCAAGCATGGAGAATGTGGCTTTATAGAGGGATATCTAAAGACAAAAATGAAAAAGAGGGATTAAATAATAGTTTCCAGACAGAGAGATGGAAAAAAAAATCTGACTTAAGGGAACTGAAAGAATCTAACTTAAGGGAAGTTAAAAAAATCTGAACTTACGGAAGCGCCAGTGTAGATCATCCTGGGAAGTGTGAAATCACTATTGTGGAAGGAAATAACAGGTTAGAAAACATCTGGTAGTGACAAGACAAGTCTATCTGATACTGCTTTGAGGAATGATTCTTTTTATGATTCTTTGACAAATACTTCACAATGACAAAGGGGTCTGGATGTGGGACTGGTTTTAGTCCGGATCCATCTCAGTCCTATCTTTGTAATGGAAGAAGTCAGTGGAAGTTTTTGTTGTATTTAATGTAAAAATATTTCTTACCCTAGAGCTGTCCAGGTTTGATTTTAAGAGGTCATATATAAATAAGACCATTTTGGAGATTCACAAATGCAGACAATCCAAGAGGCTGCCCACTCTCAAGCAAAAACTTGTACTGTGTCCAAGCGGTTGCTCATATCCACCTCTGAATCTGCTCTGACCTACCTTCATACTGCTTTGGGAGAGGCATGCCGGAAAGCAGGCAGAATATTTTTCTGACTCTTTTTTGA
This sequence comes from Pampusana beccarii, assembly GCA_013399365.1. Lineage (NCBI taxonomy): Eukaryota > Metazoa > Chordata > Aves > Columbiformes > Columbidae > Pampusana > Pampusana beccarii. The sequence continues at coordinate 211,117 of VWYH01003835.1, read as the reverse complement.
TATTGCTTTGTTTTTATGCTACCTAGAGAATGGCATTCATATCATGAGTGTCTAGAACTCTGTTCAGCGTTGGGAAAATGGGAAGAATTGGTTCACTGTTCAGATTCATTCTGAAAGTTCATTCTGTGTGTTCAATTGTGCATGTTCATGACTGTCCAAAATCTGCGTGTGATTTCAACCCACTGCTTCTGAGTGGTGCTCATTGCTGAATTTTGAAGCCTGTACAAAGACAACAGAGTAGGCTGTCAATTCTTATTATGATTCATGCCATTCTAACTGATTAATTTAGTGAAACATGGCATAATCACACTAGGCTAGACATATGTCAGCAAAACAACATTTGTGAAAAACACAGGACAGCCCTAGCATTAGCCTGTTTTGGGGACTTTGTTTTTGAAGGGGGCTGAGGGAGCTTTCCTACCTTCACTAGTTCCCTGGTCCTCTTTCCTCAAAATAGGAAGAAAACTAGATTCTCTCCATAGTGAGAAGTTTAATGAAAAATAATGGTTTTTTGCATACAGCAAATTTGCTTTTAGATGTCTTTACCTTCTTCTCGAGGCAGGTATAGGGCACTCCTTTTCTTAAAGCAAACGTTGAACTGGGAAAAAAGCAGAGAGATCTCAGCAGCCTGATAGACTCTTTTTCCACATTCACCTTTCCGTCTTGCGCACAGCTCACCCAGGGAAGATGTCAAAAGTGACAGCTACTGGAATTTTGTAATTAAATGTTTGTAAGAAAGTACCATTTCTTTCACTTTCAAGCTAGAAAATGACCATTTTTTTCCAAAATTCAGGATTCAAAAGGTAATGGTGGCTTTTTTTTTTTTATGGTGCAAGGGCAAATATTTATTTTTTGACACATGGGTTTTATTATGAGCTGTGTCCTGTTGGCCTCTGTCTATGGTAGACATCCAGCACAACTAAACACAAGGGCTGAGCATTTGTTTCTGAGAAAAAAGACGAGTAAAGTTCAGACTTTACTCATAAGAAGAATATCAAGTCATCAGGAGTTACTCTGAATCTTTCTCCTACCCCCTTAGATGTATTTGTCTACTTTTTAAAGAGAAAAAAGTTGGTATGTTAACACTAATGGTGAGCATTTAGAAAAAGAGAGACAAGGGAGAAAGCCTGTGAATATATGAGGGGGGGGGGGGAAAAGATGTGTATGGGGTTGTTTGAAGTAACATAAAAGGCAGAGTACCAAACTAGTTCTTAATGAAATAACACAATGAAGCTTCAGACATTTTTTATCTTCAGTAGAATAAAAGAGAAAAATGGGTAGATTTTGTGTTCCATATCTTCATTGGTTGAATCACACTTAAAATAAAGAACTATCTTGGACATAGAAAGAAATTATTATAAATCTTAAAAGTATCCATTGGCTATAAAATTAGAATGAGAATTTAGAGTATTAAATCCTTTCAAAATCTCAGCTAAAGCTTCTTGCCATGGTATTTTGAAAGGCATGAACCTCAAAGCTGAGAAGTCATTACCCTTCTGTTCTTTAGTCTTCCCAAAGACTAAAAATCCTATTCAGTATTATGGCAACAAAAGTCTTTCAGTACGTCTCATGACCAGCTTCTCACACGGCCTAGGCTGAAACAAATATATCTATTACATCTTGCCATTGTCTCTTTATAAAATATATGCAGTAATGTACATAGGGGTGCAGAGGGACGGGAGACAAAATGGAAAATGGAAATGCTATCATTAAAAAAAAAAAACAAACAAGAAGAATACTTATTGACCTCAGGCTAGGCTACCAACCACACCTTTCAAGATAAAACTATCCCATGGTCTAACGATGCAGTGCATTAAGCATGCCCAAGATACTTGAACAATTGTGAAAGAAAAGTTCTCTGACTTCCGGAAGCAGCAAGAACTTCAGCAGTTTCCAGTTGTGGGATGGAGAGAAAGACTCTGGTCCAGGCCCTTTATTTCCTACCCAGGAGGTGCAAGAGCACTCACAAGTGAGGACATATGGGGCTGGGCTTTGTTGCTTCCAAAGGGCATTCAGCTGGCAGAGGAAGGGCTGCGCACTGTGAGGGGCCAGGACCCTGACAAAGGCTCTCTCTTCTTAACACAAGCCAGGTGGATGGACATTTATGTAAGATATTTGGCCCATATTCAAACTATCCAACTTTTGACACATAACTGAAACAATTGAATGACAAGCTTAATTAGTCTTGTTTAATCTTGGTTCTCACCTCTGGAGGCAATTCTGTTCGTCTAACATCTAAATTGCCCTCTAGAGATTTCTAATTCTTTCTGGGACAAGGAGTTTTGTCCCTTCTCTTAGCTTAATTCTAAGCTTAGGTCTGGAAAGTCTAGTCAGAACCCACAGAGATTCAATTTTACCCATGGAAAATAATGCAGAAATCACAGGTCATTTGCTGTTGTACTCTAATACTAAGAGCTATAGAAACAATGTTTGTTCTCCTTTTTCTCTCCTTTTATTTCTCTCCTTTTAAACTTAGTTTTAAAATGTGACCTTTTTTTAACTCATAGTGCTTGCTTTGTTAAGCAAGAACTTTAAAACATTTGACAGTCGCTTGTCCTGTGTATACCACAAAGGGCAGACAAACTGTGCTGTGCAGCAGTTAACATACTCGGGGCACTTAGGATATGAAACACTACGATGAATCCCAAACAATTCCTGCTTATCTTTCTGGTATGTAAACTAAAGCCATGCTTTATTTCTTTTGGAGTTTTGTTTTAGCAGGTGTATGTTCCTTATTTGAGCAAAGAACATTTTTCCAATCATTTTTATGATTGCTTCTTTGAAGGTAACTTCCTGGAGATAGACCCAATTGCAAAAACCATTCACGGGGTCCTTGTCAGTCACTAAAAATTGAAGTTACTGATAGAAAACTGATGTGGTTGGAAGATGAAAGAGCTGTTTCTTCATTTTCCTGGGATCTCCAGATCCTTTGCTTTTCCTGAGCCCCTGAATCCTTTTATTCCAGCTTACATCTCAAGATTATAAACCTGAGAACAGATTGTTACTTTTTCAAAGATAATCTTATTTAAGCAAAAAATAACCCCTGGGCAACATTTTCAAAAGCATGTCAGTCACGTTGGAGCCTAAAAGCAAGGATGTCAAAGGCTCACAAAACATGGTAAATAATTCCCATTAACTTACAGTGGTCAACAGGTACGTAACTAACATCTGTGCCTTCAAAAATATTATATTAGTCCCATCTTTAATAGTGCAAGGGGCAAAGGCAAAAGCCTGCTGGAACATTATGTTCACGTATTGACCTACACAGCGTTCCCTGTTCATGGTCGCAAGTACTTTCAGTTTAAACTTCCTGAGGGACTCTAGGTAAACTTGTACTAGTAGTTCAGCTACTCAGACTCTAGAAGATTGCAGCTAAACCTTTTGGTGACCTCTGCTTTCAAAATTTTAATCTCTGAGTTAGGAAATTGCTTAGACTAAAATAAATTTTTGAGTTTAACAAAGTTTGAAACCTACAAAAATAAATGTTAATTCTGCATCTTAGCCACTCTTCAGAAACATTTATGTTTTAACCTTTATTTTCAGGGAGAGTTTGTAGGCTCCAAGTTGGGTCAGATTTTGACTTATGCTAAGTTTGTACAATTTATCTTTGTGAAAGAAAAAATTACAGTTTGAACTCTAGTCTGTTAGGTGTTAGTAGATTTTGAAGCCTAGCAGTTGAACATCATAGATGAAAAGAAATCCACAGATTTCAAATACAGGTCTTAACTTATTTTAAACCTTACAATATCTGGAAAGCAACTCATGCTTCCTGCTGAGGTGCTGGGCATTGTGGCAGTAGATCTATTTCACTATCAATGCAACCAGGGGAAAAAAAAAAAAAAAAAGGCTAAGTTTCAGTGCATGATAGTGAATGTAATAAAGGAAAGAAGGGATTGATTTATGAGGGAAAATTTTTGAATAAATAGAGCAGGAAGGATGAACTTTGTGTAAACCAAAATTGAATCAAGCTGCTGGCACTAAAAATAGAAAAGGTCAAATGGGATTTTTTTAAGTTTGAAGGAAATCTGGCAGGTGAGGAAGATTTCGGGATGCTGCATCCTCTAGATATGAAGTTATAAAACCCTGTATCCTTGAATAAAAGATAGAACATAAGTTTATACAACTACAGAAGGAAACAGTGAAGAACAGATTTAAGTGAAGTCTTGTTTAATCAGACAAAAAAACAGACAAGCAGGCTGACAGGAAACTTACGTGTATTTCAACATACATGATACTAGTCTAAAAATAGCTGGATGAACTGGAATACTAGATGATAAATGAAGATATTAAAATGGCAGTTAGTAGGCAGACATTGGTAAAAGCGATGGGACAGTGAAATATTGAGGGTGTAATATCATGGCTATCCCACCAGTCACCCAGCTCAGAGAGTGACAATGGCTGTGACTGGTCAAGGGAGTCAAGAGAGTCAACTGGGAAAAAAATACAGCAATAATTGGAGAGTTTGTTTATGCCCATGTAAACTGAATAACTATCTTGAAAGGTTACAGTGCAGAGACCAGATTTTTACTGCCCTCCTAGACCAACTAGTTAGCAAATTGTAAAAGAAAAGACAACTCTAGATGTAGTCCCAAGCAGTGCAAGGGGGGCTGATGAAGAAGCCACAGGATAGGAGAGACAACAAAATCTTTAGTTCAGGATCCTTCCTACAGCAAGAGTCAAAGTATGCTACCCTCTTCAGTAACATTTCATATCATTAAATTGAGACCGCTTTTAAAAATAGAACTAAAACCTAATCTAAAAGGGTAAAAGGTTTGCATGTGGGCTGGAGATTGTTTACTGGCATCACATTATAATCTCAAGATGAATGAACAAAACCAATCCAAAGAGATATTTAAACAGTAACACAAAAAAGCCTGATCAACCCTTCCCCAAAAATTCAACATATTTAAACAGTACAGGTGACTATTAGAAATTTCAGGAGAGTAGTTGGTCCTTCATAAAGTAGAAGTTGCATTTAGGTAAGGAAAATCTTAGAATATATAAGATTCAGCAAGTTAGCTGTAAAGCCATAATAAAACAGGCCTGATAATATTCTGAGGAATAACTAGCAGGGAGGGTAGTAACTACTAATAAAAACTTTTTCGAACATATCAGAAGCAGGAAGGCTGTCAGACTCTTCTAAATAGGTGATCACAATTTAAAAGAAGCTCTTGAGAAAGATATCGCCATAGCAAAGTTGCAAAATCTGTTATTGTCTTGGTCTCCACCACAAAGACCCTGAGGGAGAATCCACAGCCTTTCTTCAGAAGTGAAGAGGTTGAGACACTGTATCAAATTGACATGTCAGCAGAAGAGGTTTCAAACAAATCTGTCCAATAAACAGGAACAAATCACTAGAACCAGATGTTCTCAAGGAACTCAGATTTAAAGTTGCTGAACTATGAGATGTGCTATTCAGCAATGTCGTCATTTAAGTTCAACCAATATCAAACTAAATTAAAGGAACTAAAGCTGCTCAATACACTTCAAGTTTTAAAGGGGTTTCAGTAAAGATTTGAAGAACTGTTCCTTCTGTACTGGAAAACTGCTATAAAAATATAAAAATGTTGAATTAAAATATATCAGAAGAGACTAGAACAGGCTTTAACACACCTTTTGCAGAAAAAATACACCTCTCCAGACCACTGAAGATTTTTGCAGGACTCCATTTTAGAAAAGCACTGATGGTTTATACTGCTTCAATGGATTTCCAAAAAGACTGACAATTCTCCTCAACAGAAATTATATAAATGCCATTGGAGGAAGGTAATGCCTTGAATCAAAAAGTAGTTAGCAATCAGGGACAAAGGTACGAGTAAATAGTTGGTCTTCACAACCTGCAGAGTCTCTAGGGATTTGTACTGCAAAGAGGAAAAAGGAAGGCTTTCACGATACCACTTGATAAAGTAAATGTGCACTAAAAATGGCACTGAAAAGAGAAATCTCGGGCCCGTTTTGGTTACTTCCCTGAAGACATTGGTTCCATGCCTAAGACTGCTCAAAAAAAGAAAATACATATTGGGAAAGAAAGCAAGAATAAAGTGGGAAAACAATTTTACGCGACTATATTATCATCTTCTGCCAAGAAAACTGAGCATTGTTTACTGTTCTGGAAAGCCTTTTCTAAACATTGATGAAAGAACTAGAAGAGGCACAGGGATACAATATTGATAATCAGTAGTAGACAAAGACTTCTATACATAGAGAGATTGCACAGGTTAGGACTTTTGGATCTAGAGAAGAGCAATTTATGCAGGACAGAATAGAAATTCAAAGGGTGGTGAAAGAAGAGAATGACTAGAAAGAGCAATTTGCTCATTTACACCTATCTCAAGAATAAGTAATGACCAGATAAAGTTCTCAAACAGCAGATTTAAAACAAACAAGAGGAATACAAAGCACACCATTACATCACACAGCTCATTGTCCAAGGACAATTTAAGTACCAAAAGTATAAATGCCTTCAAAAAGCATTTACAGACAGTCTGATGAAAAGGCATCATGTGGCTCAGGAATTCCCCAAAGCACAGATTTCCGAAAGCAATACTCCCAGTAACAGTATCTTCCCATATTCACCTCCTATTCTATTATTTTCCACAGTCATGGACGTGGGTTTAGTGAGATCGTTGATTAACCCAGTGTCCTTATGATTTTTCTGAGGGATCTCCACACACCAGAGCCAAGGTATATATATTCCTCGTTGCCTTCTGTCTTTCAGGTGACACTTTCTCACTAGTGACACTCTATGCAGCCTATAAATCCACAAGTGGGTTTACGTGTTATCTTGGTGGAAGACAAGAAAAAGTCTCCAAAGCTGCTGGCTGCATTTTCCAAAATGAAATAAATTCTTCCGTTATAAGTTGGTCACAAAAGTTCTTTGGAGCAATGGTCACTTTCTGCTGCTTTCTGTTTCTTCCATGTAGGGGACCTAATCTTGAGAAACGAGAAGGCATCAACATAATTTTTCAAGGTTCAGAGGGAGATGTCTCTGATCCTCCAGCTCCGAAATAGCTCTGCAGTTACAAGTACAGATGTCCAGGCCTTAGATCAGAACTCGCTGTCTTCCTGTGCCATGGCCATACTGCTCAATGACTCCAGATGTTGCTGCAGATTCAGAAATACGTAGCGACAAATCTAAAATCAAACACTGTTGAGCATTAGGTTTTGTAAATCTGACATGAGCTTTTCTTCTTTTAACCAATCTAATCTGCCTCCAAGGGAGTATATTATTCTGTTTTACTTTTGGCCTTCTTTCGCTGGCTGACCTCCCCCTAATTAAGCCAACCCATTGGAGGGCCAGCATCTTACGGCTTCTAAGACACGCACGGCCAGAAAGTCATGTGTCTTTTCTGCTTGATCTGACCCTAAAATGAGAAGAAAAGGATTAAAAACAAGCAAATGACTCTCCTAAGAGAGAAGGGAGAAAATCCAGCTGCTGGCAGGCACGGAGCAGCAGCAGAGCAGGAGTGCTCTCCCCCTCGCCCTCATCCTGGGCCCCCGAGTGAACACTCAGGGTGGTCCCTGGGGAACTTGCATGGACACCACGGTCCACCCGGCACGAGTTCGCTGTCGGTCTCACAGGACTGACTGCAAACGCACAGCAACAGCCTCATGATGTTACGTGAATAACTGTTACGTTACATGATCGTGATTTTTATGACTGTCAAGAAAACCCAAAGAGAAATAGTTGAAATAATTTAATTAAGCCATGCAGCACTGAGAACAGCTGAAATTACAGGACACCAGGTTTCATACTGGCACTTCTGCCAGCATGTGTTAGAGAGAAAGCATTTCTAGCTACCTCCATATGAAGAAATCTCCAAATATAGCCACAGTACTTTTGACTTAAATGTGTTGTCTTTGATTGTTTTGTTTAAGTTGAGGAAGTGATATTAAATCTGCAAGCCAAAGTACCATTTTTACTAGAAGATTTTGCCAGTGTCGTGGTCTGGGTATATCCACATTTCAGTGTGGATCCAGCCTGAATTTTTTCCTGTCAAATAGGCCTTTTGTCTTGTACCTTTAATCAGTTCTTCCAGAAAAGATAGACATGGGAAAAAACCTTATTTCATGTAGATGCACCTACTTGAATGAATGATGACTTTGTTCCATTATTTTATCTCTACACTTACCTTTATTGCAACAAAGAAAAAATTCTTGCAGAACAAAGTAAATTATTAAATGACTATGTACTTACAGTACATAAAACCACTGAGAAATTTACCTACTGATTACCCCAAGCACATACTTCAATACTTCTCTAAATACAACAGGCTAAGATAGAATATAGCTTTTACTTGAAATAAGACATCCAATGTTTCGGGCTGTTTCAAAACTATATTTCTTCTCCAGCAACAACGTGCTTTTGTGCCAACTCCTAAATAACCATAAATTTCTTTTTTATAAACCTTAATGAATACTTGGACAAGATGCTGTAACTATTGGCTTGTACCTTTAAGCAGAAATGGAAAAAAAGTGTACACTGAGTAAAATGGAAAAAAGATCACAGCAAGCCCAATGTTGCATTTTGCGTTTAATGTGAAGGAAGCCTTGTTTTCGTGGTGTTGCAGTTTTCAGTGTTTTTAATCTTAAAGTGGCTGATCAATTTAAGGTAAGTGGCAGACGTTTGGCCTAGTTCCCAGGGTCTGCTTTCCTCCGAGAAAAGAAAGGATTCAGTCAGACACACAGACAAGGGGCATCATCGGTGGCTCTAACATTCCAAGCATTTTAGCACAGATTAAGTTGGAATGGTTTTACTGTTTACCGAAATCTCCTAGGTGTTGCATTTTATCCCCCTCCGGCTGTGGTTATCCAGGTTGAGCGTCTCAGGTCAGGACCTCCATAAGAAAAATGGCTTGTAGAGCCTTGAAGGGAAATACACAGCACAGGTCAAGACTCCTTATTAAAATGCAATTTCAGCAGCTTATTGCAAAATGTAAGTCCCCAGACAACAGGTAATTTAGCAGTGAACTTTTTCCTAAAGCTTGCAGCAAAGCAAGAGCTGTTTTACATGCATTCCAGAGGAAAAAGCGAAGATAATCTTCTTAACAAGGACAAAACCTCAGCACTTTGTGTGTCTGGAAATAACCAGCAGATAATTAAGTGTTATTTTTAGCCATTTTGTTTTCCTTTTAGGTGCAATAAAGTATAGATTTCAGTGTCTAATAACAAATTCGCATTTGGCTTTATTATGTACTTGTGCAAATTTAATAGGTCCTTCTGCGAGTTTGTGTCTTCAAACAAGATTTTTTTATAAATGTAAGTTATATGTTTCAATATTGTCACCCATTTTGCCAACACTCAGGGCCAGATTTTTGGAGATTTTAGGGTGAGAGATCAGCTCAGGCTTCCTGGAACTGCCCATGCACCAAGGGCATGGTGTGGGGGAGTTTGCACTATTCACGTTCATGGCAGTTATCAGATGTGAGACTGTTTGCCGTATTGGGATCAGACAGATGAGTGTGAGGATATGACAGTTGTTGGCTGTTTTCTTACTGATAGCTTTATAGCTAAAAAAAAAAAAGTCCTTTCCTACTCCTTATTCAGTTAGTTATGCCTTTAAAACTAAATTGATCACCAGATTGAAATGCCAAGCATTTTATGCCCAAAAGTGAATTGGTGGCTTTGAACATTTAAGCAGAATCAGAGGATGATAAAATAGGGTGGGGCACTTTTTTTTTTTACAAGTGAAGACATTTCTCAGCTATAATCTAGCCAATTTATAAACAGTTTCCTTTGAAAATGTCAGTCTTTCCACAGCTTGGTTTTTAATGACCCCTAATAACACATTCGAAGATATTCTGTTCCGTGAATGATATATTGGAAGAATGACGTCCCAGATGTATACATGAGCATGCATATATATGTCAGTGATTTGACTGAACTGAGCTGACCCTGTCGGGTACCTCTGGAGTCCCAGCCTTCCAGAAACATTCTGGAAGGTATCAACACATTGCAACCAGGTGCCAGCGCCTTTCTGGAAAGCATCATTACGTAGTCAAAGCCTCCGTCATCAATGTCCCTTTTCCCCGGTTCAGTCTTTAAAAAGCAAGGAGTACATTCAATAGGAAAAGGTGCTCGTTTAACTGAGCGAGTTAAATTGCGAGGGCGTACACTTGTAATCTTTAGCTATGAAGTGGTGAAGTGGTGGCGCAGTGGGAGGCTGTGCAGGCTCAGGTAGCCATCACAAGCAGGTAGGGCTGAGGAGCAGAAGGAGGATGAGCAGAGTCCAGGCAGCCCAAGGCAGAGCAGGAGTTAACTGCAGCCTGAGGAGGGGCAGGAAGCAGACCAGCTGTGTGCAATTGCAGCTGCTGCTATAAAAAAAGCTTTGCCTTAGAGGATAGGGAGTCACACTAGAAGGAAAGGAAATTCTTCTTGTGAACTTATTTCAGTTTTGAAGCGGAAGGAAGCGGGTTCCTGATAGTTAGGCCTGGGGTCTCTGAAATTCAGAAGATCTTGCAAGTATCTGGAGGTTAGAGTGAAGTTGTTCATTTAGTCAATGGCTCTTGCTTACTATTAAGGTTGGCTAGTCAATGTGTGTCTTAAGCTTTCTCCTCTGTTCCTGTTTAGCAGAAAATTGTTGAATATTGTGTTGAACACTGTATCTAAGACTGATTTTACTGCTGTGCAGATGCCCAGTGCTGACCCTTCTGCAAGGTGACATTGTTTTCTTATGGGACTGTTTTCATGAGGTCTGTGAAAGCGAACCAGGTCTAGGTAGGTCAGGAAGGGGTGTAAGATGCTGACTGGGTAAACTTGTAGCAACATTCTCCCAGAACAAGGCTACCCTTGATAGCGGGTTCAGCTGTAAAGGGAAGGAAGCATCTTCCTGTCAATTCTTGAGGAAATGACTTAACCCTTAAGGGGAAGAGATGAGAGGAAAAAGGCTGCTTTATATAGCTGGAGAAATACTCTCATGCATACAGAAATGTTTTAAAAAAACAGGATTTTGACTTAACATTGATTTATTCCACATGTTGCTGTCCTCTTCCTCCTCCCATAAATACTTGTGTGAGGGACAAAACCAGATGAACATGTCCTAGTAGTAAAATTAGTTTCTTTTTTTCCTACCTCAATAAAATATATTGGTGTGTTATAGGAAAGTATAGGTGGGATTTTTCTATCTCTGTTTTTAATTAGAAGGTATACATGCAGGTCAAGAAAACAGAAGAGCTGCAGGTAAATAAAAATCATTTCTAACCGTGATGACGCATTTCAGTTGCTGGAAGGCTGCAGGTATAGCACATGGCGCACAAAGCCCTTCACCATTCTTGGACACCAGCTTTCCTCTGCTGGCTCTACAGGCTGGCTGGCTCTTACTTTCCTTTGGCTAGTCTGTGGAAAACAGAGAGGGTTTTATTAACCAAGATTGCACTGCTCAGGAATGGTTTGCAGCTTGCCAAACTAATCACAGCAAAGTGTCGCAAGATTAGATTTGTCCTGGCTGACTAACCAAGACTCCTGTGAGACAGAAGGAAAAAAGTAGCAGAAAAGGAGTAGGACAAATAAGATCTAAATAGGAACTAGAGCTAGTTGTGCTGCAGGGTGCAAATGAAATAGCAAGGCTGATTCCTACTTGTATTTGAGATCTTCTGATACCAGTAGAGTATAAAGGAGTTCAGCACAAATGAGATGCTCTCAAATTGCTTGCGTTGTGAGTGATCATGTCAGACACAGCCTTCTCAGTGAGAGCAAAAGAAGTCTGAGCTCCTTTCTCTTCTGCTGCATGTGACTGATCAGCAGGTAATTGTACCTCCAGTGTTGCATGAGATGGCCATGGCTGAACCTGCTTGTACCAAGGCGTAGTATAATGGCAAAATCAACTCCAGCCTCACAGTGTGTAGGGGAAATCCCAATTCTACAGGCACTGTGAACGGCATGTCTCATGGTGGCTATTATTTAAGGAGATGGAAGTCAGCAGCTGACTGGCAGTTTTGCTTCCTTTGTTTTTCTAGCCCAGATCTTCAGATAGGGCCCATTCAAAAGAGGTTTTTGAAGAAGGCTTCTCTTAGTTTGCTCAGGGTTTTTTTCACACAGCTCTGCTGTGCCTAAATCGCTGTGTGATGACCCTTGTGTAGTACAATCATGTAACTAAGATATCATAGATATGAAGGTATTACTGATCAGTTAAACTGCTACACAACCCACATGAATATTCTTTACCTATACCATATATAGAGTAAAATATGACTTAATATATTATCTTAATTTTATTGTGTTCAATCATAAGTTTAATGATGGGCATACAAATAGTTGTTCTAGTTAAACTTATTTCTGTTCAAATGGCAAGAATATGAGGAAAAATAACTTTGTCCTTAATTCACATCCTACTTTCATCCAAAGTAACGTTCAACTGTGGACAACCTTGAGAACATTTGCCTAATGTTCTTATACTATGGAATAATTGCACTCAATAAAAGAGGTAGGAGGAGAGGCCTAAACTCTCTTAAAACGGTTTATTTATGTTGTTGGGGTTTTTTTAACTTACCCAAGCAGGCTATGCTGAGGCAATCAGGCTGTCTCTTACAGACCGTATCTGAAGTTATAGGCTTGGTGAATGATATCAACAAAACAAACATTAGATCAGACATATGCTTTAATGGTTTGGTCGACAGAATAGCAGAAGAACAGCAGCCAAAAGACCTTCATTTAATCCCCAGTTAGGTCATTCATTATTATTTATTTCTTAAAAGAACGTAATGATTAAAGAGGAGACTCATCATTTGGATTATACAGTTCAGTCACTCATTTGAAGAAAGCCAAAAAATAGGATTGTTCATTGCTAATAACTGAGCTAATCTCCCAAGCTGTTGGCATGACAGGCAGTATTCTTTCTACTTCAGCCCAAATGTTCAACAGGGAAATCCTATGAAAGTTCTTTTTCTTCTGAGACCTTGGTAGGAGCAATGCTCTGCAGACATCTGGGTTGCAATCATTAAATCGGAAGGTCACTTACCTCTTTACCAAGTTCCTGTATTATTTCAAATTAGCACGTGGCATCCCCCTCAAAGGTATGATGGAATATAATATACTGTGTTTGAAATCTATACCCACGTACTTGTTTAATAACCTAAAACAATATTTTAACTATTGCATTCGCTCTCAAAGTCTCTGTGATTGGTCACAAATAATTATATCCATATTTAAACCTACATTTTGGAACATAGGAACTCTTACAGGCAGTTTTCCATTAAGTTTGTTTTAAGTCTATAAAGCCTGACATTTCTCATGCTTCAGGTCACAATGCACACTTTCATAGGCATCTATAAAATGTATGAATAAGATTGCTTTTAGAAACATATGTTGACTTTCTGAGTATATAACGCTTATGTTTTTTCTTAAAAAAAAAAAAAGGTATCCTATTAGAAGGATCTTTGGGTGAATAGCAGGAAGTGCTTTAAATGCTCAGATGTTTGAAAGTAAATCAAATAGGCCAGGGTATTTGTTAATTAACTTCCCCATCAAAAAGCTGGGAGAGTAACTGTGGAATTCAGATGTTAGCTTTGCTTTACTGTAACCATACCACACATTGCATCAACTTTTCCAGACAAAATTTAGAAGCCAAATTTTAAGACTCATACAGTTAGCTAAATCATCCAATGGAGAATTTCCAAATAAATTTTTAATCTACAAAACCATGAAAATTTCCCTAGAGTATTCATAAAATCTTCTGTGGATCCCACCTCTGTTTGTATGTCCTCTATCCTTTTTTCTTTTTTTTTTTTTCTGTTTATTTCTTACAGATGAGTTTTTACAGTTTTCAGGCCTCTAGCTTAATAACTAATGGGGCAGGGAGGGGAGAGGGAGGGAAGAGAGAAAAATAAAGGAAGGAAAAAAGAGCAAAAGTACTGTGGCATGCAAATGCTAAGGTACCTGATATGATAAAGCCAACTTTTCAACAATTTTATTCAATGAGTCCAGTTCATCCTTTATCTAGTTCAATTGACATTAGCTAGGAAATCCACAAAGGATTAAATTATTATTGAGTGCAATAAAATAACCTTGCTGAAGTTCTTTTACAGACCAGTTTAATAATATTTCCTTACTGTTTATGCAGCAAACATAATGTTATCTTTTTGTTTAAAGTTCTTGGAAGAAGGCAGCTAGCTTCTCGTTTGTTCCCACATCTATCTGCAATAAATTACAGATGCAGCTGATGTCATCTGGGTATCTATCTGACTCAATGGTAGATGACTGAATCTAGAAATCTAGAAATTAGATGGTTTCTTCCTTCCTGCCCTTCCTGCCCCCTTTCTTGCCCTCCCTGCCCCCTTTCTTGCCCTGCCCGCCCTTCCTGCCCCCTTTTTTGCCCTTCCTGCCCTTCCTTCCCCCTTTCTTGCCCTTCCTGCCCTCCTTCATTTTGGCCCTCCTCTAATAATAGCAAAATTCAGAAAGCATTGGCGAATGTTTTCAAATTTTCATCAGCCAGTTGATTTTTTTTTAAATTTAAAAATAGTTTCTTCGTATTTTTTCCTACTCTAACATATTGCAGATTTGTACAATGTACTCTGTAGCATGCTGGTGAACAAACTGAATCATAAATGAAAACTTCAGAATTGTCATTTGTTGTTTTTTCTGTAAGTGAAATTTTACTGATTTTTTTGAAAGTGGATCATCATTTATTGTGCAGTGTTGGGATTTATCTAGCTGGTTGATCTTAGCCAGACAGTCTTGAAAGGAAATGGAGGAAAGAAAAAAACAAAAAAAGGGCCAATAAGTGATGCGCAACATAGATGAGCAAAATCTTCAGTTCATGAATGCAGGTAGAAAGCTTTAGGACAGCGTGTTAGCTTAATGACTTCATGGCATTGTCTGCGAGATCATGGGTTAACCTTGTGCAAAATAAAGAGTTGATGTATCGAAATAAAGATTAGAAGTTTTAATGAAAATTACCATACAGTCAAACACAAGGTATTAAGTTTGGCACAGGCTGAGTGACGCAGACTGTGATGAAAGTAGTGAGAGTAAAAATATTTGACTTGTGCTGTATCAGAGGTCGAACAAAGTCTCTCTGCCTCCTCCAGTCCTTAAAATTTGTCTGGAAACAGAACAGCCACAATATAGGACAGTGGTCCCAGTCAGAGCTTGGCTAAAAATCAGGTTGTTGTAACTGGATTTTTACAAGATGTTGTAGGATTAATAGGCAAGATATCTACTTACCTCTTATTCAAAAGATGCAGCGTGTTTCCCTTACTATTATCCCAAGCATTAACCAAGAGAGTAGAGAAGCCTCCCACAGAAATATCTGTTCTTCAGCACCATCGCTTGCAGTCTCACATCCCAGTGTCATCCTAGCTTAACTTTAGACCTAGAACTTGTCAACAGGGATAAATTAACCAAACTGATAAGTCAGTTAAAATACTTTGTATAAATATCAGAGCAGAAACTTCTAGAATTGTACTAGCACAAAAATACGTAGACTAATAATCTGAGTACATTTCATCCTGGAAGATATTCTGAAGCAACCTAAATTCAGGTGATATTACTCAATGGGGTGGGCAAGCACTGTAAATCTTAAGAAATTAAGCTGTGAAAAAGCTGAGATTTTAACAGCATTAATTATGTACTCTTCAGAGTAGAAGTCTTATCTAGAATCTGAAAAGCTGCTGTGTTGCTGTTATTGTATCAGTATGCACGTTAGAAAAATTATCTGAGACGGATTTTGGAACAACAGGGCTAGTCGGCCTCCTCACAATCCTATGGAAACTGCAAAGTGCAAGTAAACACGATATAACCTGACAGGATTTGGTTAGGTTATAAATTTGTAGATAAAAACAACCTGGGAGACGTAATTTACATGGATTTCAAAAAGTTTTGATAAGAAATTAATAAGGAAGTCAAATAATCATGGATCGTTGGACAAACAGCTTGTCTGGATTAAAAATTTGTTAAATGATAAAATCAAAGCAGTAATGAACGGGTGCTCTTCAGAGTGATGAAAAATAAGAGCAAGATATGCCAGTTGCTGCTATGGGTGGTGGTGTTATTTGAAACACTTAGGACTCATACCGTGAAAGAGGAAGTCAAATTTCATTTGAAAAGGTATTACAATCAAAGTTAAACAACAGCTGGAGGAATGGGAGATATAATTGGCTATTTTGAAAACCTACTGGCTTTGAAAAGGATTTGATAAAACCTGGAAAACGAAATAAAATAAGCTGGGTTTTCCAAGACTTTTTTTTCATTAGAACAAGATAAAAATGGGTATTATGGGGAGTAGCAAAGAAAAGGAAATATTTTTTCAGCAGCGTTCAGTCAGACTGGAATTCAACACTGCAGCAAGACTGCTGCAGTTGGATTTTTATGGAAGCATTGTGCGTTAGCTGTTTGTTCATTGACATTTGCAGCTACACAAGCCAACCCTGTGATAAGAGTGTGCAAACTTCCCACCTGACGGCACACGAAATCAAGATTAAACCTCCCTGCATACAAAGGCAAGAAATGCCTAGTTGGAAAGATTCTTAAACTACTAAATTTAGTGGCAGCTTGCAAATCTGATACTTTACCGCCTTTTAACCTGCTCTTGAGGGCAGACCACCTGTGTGATTCGTTGCAGCAGCAGTCCTCAGGGTTCCCCGAGCTGGACTCACTGTGGGTCTGACCTGAGCCATGGACACAGTCAGCTTAAAGTTCTGTTCTCAGAGCAATACCAAAGACAAGGGAATGTCTCTGTGAATGGGTATTCAGTGGAGGCGGGAGAGGAAGATGTAATAATCAGTGTGATGTCTGCAAGGGTTGCTATCAGCTGCTTCAACATTCAAAGGCTCCTAAAATCACCATAATATATTTTTACCTCTTCTCTCTCTTTCAATTGTCCCATCTGAGCTGCTCCTCCAGGTGTTAACCGTTGTCCTCATTCCCATGGTAAAACACATCTCCTCTTTCCACTTTCTAAACCTTACACCCATGCCTTCGATGCACAAAACCAGTGCCCTTTTTCATCAGTTATCACCTTCCTATTTCCTGTGCTTTGTTTCCTGTTCACATCCTCTTCAATCCCCATGCAGGCTATTTTCTTCATAATCTTAAACACCACCATCGAAGGACTTTTCCCACTTTCTCTGTTCAGCTTGCCTCCTTCCTGGGCATGATAAAAGTGTACACCTGGTGTGAGAAACTACACCAAAGACCTAGTTATCTAGAGTACCTCTTTCACTCCATCATCAAGTAATAGCTCAGAAAAATATGTGCCACTTGGTTTATTGCCTAGCCAAGTAGTCATCCAGGCATCTTTTTGCCTTTTAATCAGTTCTACATCTATAGGTTTACACCATGAACTTAATTGCATTTGTTTTGATACTGTGCCTATCGGAAGTAATTCAAGGAGTGTTGCTCAAGATCAGTATTCACTTGTTACATTCTTCTAGCTCCTCCTCGTTTCCAACCTTTAAATCATGTTAAAATGCATGGAAGACATAAACCGGTTTTGGATTTTTTATTTCCTGCAAACAACACTGAGTGCTGAGCACAGGGCAAAGCATCCATGTGTTAACCCCTTACTTTAGAGATGCCCATACTAATAAAGCCAACACCCTCATCCAGAAAAAAGCAATCTGGGGCTCAGAAAAGCAGCTGAGAAGAACCAAGTGAAACTGGATCACACTGGGCAGGCAGCCCCAGCTGCATTCAAATCTCTGATGAGCCACAAAGTATTGATATCAGTTTAGAGCCTTCTATGAGAACTGAACTGCTTTGCAATTGTTTTGCATAATAATTTACCTCTGTGTGCCTTGTACATTGTAAGCCTTTCATAGCAGGATCTGTGTTAACTTGTGGCATTCCATAAATGATTATGTCCCCAATAGCATCTGGAGATGTAGACGAACAGAGATGTACTAGGGACAAAGCTGGCAGAGCAGAGTAGCTCATGCCCAGGTAAAAGTTGTCTCTAGGGTCTGTTCTCTTTAAATGCCCTAGAGCTTGCATTAAACTGTAAGTTTGAGGAAGAGATTTTGTGGCAGAGTTGTATGTAAACAAAGCCAATATTGTTAACAGTTTGTGTTCTGTGTGATTCCACAAGTCTGGAAGTGCATAATGTCACAGTTGCACCAAAAAATGTAAAAATACTACATTGCATGCACATTCTTCCTGCATCTAAGTGAAAATACAACAAACAATAGCAAAACAAAGCCAAAATTTCTTGCTCCTGCTTAGTGGATATATTTTATTTGTTGAACTAATTCACTATAATGCTATATTCACAGAAAATTCTATGCATTTCTCTGGGACACAGTGTGGAGTTTAGGTGAGTAGCTCAGATACAACCTCACAGAATAAACTCTGCTGTTGAATACAGTTGTACTGGATCATCCTGCAGGTGCTTCCAGCAACAGCACTGTGCTGTGGGCTGCACCACAGCTTTGAGAGGGAGAAGAAAATAATCACGATACACTCAATTTAAACAAAGTGCAGTTAAGCATAGCGCTGGCATGTTTTAGCAAGGTGATTGTTGGCTGACAGGAGCTCTGTCCCTTACACAAACCAGAGCTGGCTTTATCTGTAGGAGCAGTCCCTTTGACCAGGTATGCCAGTACACATTTCTCAGATTTGTTGAGATGCTGCAGCAAAGCCTCAACATGGTCTTTGCAATCCAAAGGAATGAGAATCCTTTTGCAGGTTCTCCAGTCCTAGGTTAACAAGTCATCGTCATGAAAATACAGCAAGAATACATTCAGTACAGTGAAAAAAAGATCCAGAATGAATGGTGTCTTGGGTCCCTTTGATGGGGAAAAGAGGAGGAGGAGGAGGAGAGAAGGAGAAGGAGAAAGAAGGAGAAGGAGAAGAAGAAGGAGAAGGAGAAGGAGAAGGAGGAGAAGGATCTGTTTAGCGTGTCCCATCTTGAGTATTTGTTCTGGGTGCTAAGACAGCAAGGCTAAGAGGTTGGCCAAGTACACATTTGGCATTAGCAGATCTCAGGGAACCCTGGTGCAGAGCCAAAACCAAGCTGTGCCATCTGAAAGACAGAAAAGGTCAGGATTTTTGACATCTTACGATTTGCCTAGTTTTGAACAGATCTACATAGTTCCCACAAAAAGCATTTTCTTGACTCAAGACTATACCACTGCCAAATTTCAAAACCTATTTGAAAACCATGGAGATATAGAAACTTTTCAAACAAAATTAGTGATATTTTAATGTAGCTGAAAGCATTGGGCATCCTACAGATAAGGGAAACTCACACTGCCCCTGTGATGTAGTTCAACCATTTATAAAACAACACAGCAGAGATCCTTAGAGAGCAAAGTTAGCCTTCCTCTTCATAGGCATTGTATAGCGTTTTTTTTCAGAGCTGCTGTAACCCAGAAATACAAAAATTATTATTACATCCCCGTTATATGTTATGACAGACATATGTATAGCTGGGTGGAGCTGTGGAAAGTACAGGTTGAAGGGACAGGTAAAAGGGTAGATACTTGTACTGTTTAAAGCCCAGGGGTGAAACTCATTTAAGTCAAAAACACTTTGCTCTCAGATAGTTAATAGCAAGCAAATCAGGCAATGCAGAGGGAATTTGCAGTGAAAAGAATCCCTTTCAGTCTATATTTCATGGTTCTCTTTAAGAAGGGGTACCCTCTTTTCTTTCATTTTTAAATCAATGTCTTTTACAGCAGTCATTGTGCTCCCTGTCCCCCCCACTGCAACGACAGGATGGGTTTCAGTTCATCCCAGTGGGAGCCCAGCAGCCTGGAAGCCAAGTGGTGGGATATCTTTGCAACTGCTTGGCAATTCCAATCAGGACAAAAGTTGTACAGCAGGTTAGAAGATGGATTCAACGATTATAGGGCCAAAACAAACTGAAAAACATTGGCCAAATTAAGCCCTTGATATAAGCAATTTCTTGCGCTTTAGTGTGGTGAAAACAAGAATGATATGGTACCTGATGTCTGGCAGTTCTGTCTCAAAAGAATTCCGACCTGATTTTCAGAGGTACCCACATCTCCTGTCGACTCCTGCGAGAGCAGTAATCACCCAGCTCTCCCAAAAACCTGGCCAGTGACTAGCTGTAAATTTTCCCACAGTATAAGATGACTTCTAAAATGCTTTCTAAGGCACTTTTTGGAATCCTTTAAGATGTATCAAATCTGGAAAGGATTTTTGGGGAGGGGGAGAACTGCATGCTTGTTCATTTAATTGCTGTGTTAACTGGAAAAAGTTAACAGAGGGTATTGGTTTATTAATTTACTGGATCTAATGCATTACAACTAAAACATTCATCATATCTAACATACAGCATATTGTACATTTATTAATAACTAGTAGATTACTTTTGTGCTTTTTAAGTTCCTTTTGTAACCACACCTTAAATACCGATACAGGATACCAATTCAGTTCTTCCCTTGGACAAGAGTGGAGTCTCTCCTATTTCCCCAATATTTCCTCTTTATTTCTTTGTGCACTGAAGCCATCATTCAGTTAACAGAAATTAATATGGTTCCAGGAGAAGTGTTAATTTGAAAACTCTAGTCCAGAGCCAGAAGAGGGAGCCTAGAGAGCAAAACATTGTTAGGATTTGTTTGCCACCAACCTCAAGGTTGCAGGGTTTTTTTGTTGTTGTTGTTTTCTAATAATTGTTTACCGGTTGGTCTGCATGGGGGCATATAAATGGAAATAATAAGAATTGTCCTCAAGTTTCACTGTTATGCAAAATACCACCCAAGACTAGAATGCATTGACCTTTGATCATCAGATTTGGAGAAGACAAACAGATACCACAGTGCAAAACTCAGCCTTCTATTTTGGATCTCAACCACTCCACTCATCATACTCCCACCTTCTTTTGTAGATGTTGGCAGGGAATAAAAAGAATTTCTGTCTATAATCTTCATTTTCCTCAGTATCACCTTCAAATTCTTATTGGAGTGTGTTCAGGTTTTTTTTTCTCTTTCATTGTCCTTTTCCTTATTTTGGCCACTTAAATAAATGAGGAAGGGTCCTCCCTGGTGCCACGTTTGCTCAGCTGTCCCTGTCCTGTTTTATATGGGTCACAGGACTCACTCTTGTAACAAGCAGAGTTCTCCTGCAGTCCCTAACCACAGAGATTCATTCCCTCAGCTCCTCTAGATTCCATCAGAGCCACACACAATGCCCTAAAGCTGTATTTGTGGCTCCAGAGCCACAGACTCAGTATTATTTTGTGTGATGGGAGCCAATGCTCCCTCTTAAGATACAAATATCTTTAGACTAGATGTGAAGTTCACTAAAACCAGTTTTTCCTGTGTCTTGGGACCATTAGGTCATCAATATCAATCAAGCATGAAGACGAAGCAGAGGGAAAGAAGCAGCTAATGAAATTCATCCTGAATCCTTGATTCACAAAAGTGAGATGTACTTTTGTAAGTCTTGGCAGAAACCAAGAACAGTGTCTTTCTTTTTGTTCTTTTCTTTTCATTAACAAATGCTACAGGTTGCCTGAAGAGGTTGTGGAGTTTCCATCCTTGGAGATATTCACAATTCATCTGGACATGGTCCTGGGCAGTTAACTCTAGGTGACCCTGCTTGAGCAGGGGGGTTGGAACAGATGACCTCCAAAGGTACTTTCCAACCTCAACCATTCTGTGATTCTGTGGATTGTTTGTAGATACAATTTAAATTTACTTGAAACTGAAAGGCAGTTCTTGTCATTCTCAACTTATGTTGGTTTATGGTTTTTGCTATCTTGAAAAATATGTTCGACCTTCTCTTGCCTTTTATTTAATTTTAGCTTCTCTGCTTCTTAGTTTCTTTAGATATCAGATCTCAAAATGCCACAGGAACAATTCTCTGATGGTATTTCTGACCCAACTGAAAATGTAGAACATCTAGAAATCTCTTTATTTTTCCACATTGCAGGGAGATTTCTAGATCAAAGGGGCTGAGAAGGAGTCCGGCCCAACTATACAGCACGACTCACCTGGAAAATAGCTTCTTTCCCAAGCTGATCACAGAATGTGATACCAACTTCAACAGTAATTCAGATGCTTGAAGAAACTGTCCACATGGTTCGATACATTTTTTTTACATTTCCTAAGCCGCATGTTTTAAATTACTGCAGTGCTTTGCAATATCATCAAATTTTGCAAGACTGTCTCTCATGACCAACCATAACCCTGTAAGGTCACTGAAAAAAAACCCAAACAACTAATTGAAGGAATCACATTATTGAAAGTCTGTTTTCTACAGAGCTGACAAAAGGCTTTCACTGTAGGCTCCTGTTGTTTAAAGGTTAAATTATGCTAAACCTAATTGACATAGGTTATTGTAAATCACGGTTTTCATGGAAATAGATATAAATCACAAGAGGTTCCCTTCTAATATTAAATGGAGCCAACTTTTGAGTTGTAGTCATTCCACCTCTTATTGCAGCCAGTGGGTCTACCCAAAATGTAGTCAGTACAGATTTTTGCCCACAGAGTGCTAGTATTCAGCTACCTTTTTTGGCACGCTTTAAGGCAAACTATTTTTTCCCATTTTCTAACATTAATCTCTCACTCTTGGACAAACCGAACAAGTTCAAGAACATCGGAGAGTCCTGGTAACCATTGCAGAAGGTAGTCGGTGGAACTAGGAGCTAAAAGCAAGCCTTTGATAAGAAACAAACCATGCTGATTTAAAAGAATGATTAATATAATGATATATTTCCCAGAATTCGTAATCTCTACTTCCTTGAGTCTAAAGTACTCCTTTGTCTTTTATAATTCTCATTCTCCCTTCTGCGGTTCATAAAAGAAGATACCTTGTATCATTATTTCCCTTTAATTAAAATCAGAAACAGTCCAGAATTGAGAGATGCCTGAAAGGGCAAGGGAAGAGAATACTCTGGAAAGCTGTGGGCACAGGTTCCCAGAGGCTACTCTGAATAACTTAATTTTAGGCATTTCAAAAGATCTGTTTGGTTTTCAGAGTTATGATCAGGCATCATTGTTTCAAGCAACTGAAAGATTTTCAGACTGAAGCCATTAGTAGCTTTCTGCTTGCATTGGAACAAGGATAAGTCTCTTTTAATTTTTTGATCTTTAAAAATTCCCAGAGGTTCAATTTTCCCCTAAAGCTCCTAAGCACAGTCTTATTACTGATACCTCAGGTATTAGAGCTTTAGAGTCCAGCATTTGAGGGTAAGTTTCTAAAGCTGAACTGCTCAGGTTAGTTCCCCCATCTTAAATGCTACAGTTTAGCCACCCCCCCAAAAATGACCAGTTGATTTTCACCCCCCTGACTTGGAGGGCACAGAGCATTTCTCGTATTTTCTGGGTTCTTGCAGATCCCTTAAGGAAAGGCACGTTCCCCTACAACAAAGAGGGCATTCACCTCACCTACATGTGGTGATCTAAAAGATAGGTGTTCAGTTTAGAAAGAGGCAGATACTCCTAGCATGAGTCATCTTGCCTTAAAATAGATAGTGAACAGCAGTAGCATGAATAATTCGCTGGAAGTGCCCAGCCTCTGGTAACTATGGAGGGAAACTAGCTAGTTTGTTTAGAGTAGCTGCCTGAATTTTAGGTAGCTAGAATTTGGGAAAATGGACCTCACCATCATATCTGACTATTGCGTGCTTTTCAGAATAGCTACATAAGCAGACAACTCCTATCAGAAAAAGGTCTGCAGCTACAGGAACGACACTTTGAAGGTGCTTCTTCCTGATGAAAATGGTCTTTGCTAGCGTGGCAGGGAATGACCAGCTCCTGAGCATGGAGCTGGCACCTTTGCAGAACCATGGCAAATTCCGTGTTAACTTGGGTATCTGCTGTGCTAGAATACATCCTAGAGATGTATTTTACTCCTTTACATGTCAAAATGCTTATTTATTTGATAATAATGTTTACTTATATTGCATTTTCAGTCTAGGGATCTTAAAACACAAATGGGGAAACCGAGATTTAATGAAAATAAGTTCACACTTTTTCCTCAGTTATTTTTATGCACTCCTCAAACCTATTTCTATTAATTAGGACTGCCATATATTTCTGAGGCAACAAGAAAGGTCTAGCCTTTGACTTCAGTGGACTCCAACAGACCTGCTAACCACGTGGGACCCTGGCTATCCAGATCCATTTTTTTCTCATATGGATTCAACCCTGGCAGTTACAAGCTTTTAAATAGTATGATACAGATCTCCAATGATATTGTTTCCAGTTGGAAGTCAGATAGTAATTAGCTTCTATATTCTGAATGCCTGAACTGGTATGGATATCGTGCAGGTGTCTTTTTTAGGCTTCTTCAGCTGCCAAGTCAAATGCAGAATTCACAGTAACTTTGTTCATTTACTTTAAAATTATAATTTTACAGACATATTGCAATGTGTAAACTTAGCAACAACTCACATGAACTCCATCTTTTTCCAGAACAATGTATATTTCCCTTTCTGCTAAAGGATTGAACAACTAAATGAAAATCAATTTCCAAATATCTGAAGTCCAGTGCATGGGAAGACAGGGGCACTTCACATCAATAATTTTTGTTGATCTTTTAGTACCATGATGGGCATTCAGAATAACCACTTTATAGTTTCACTTTAAGTTTGTACGTTGGTTATTAGCCTGCAATAAAAGGCAGTTATATGATTAATCTGATGTGTGCGGCACAGACAGTTTACTTCGCTGAGTCAAATTTCTTGTGTAGCTGATAAGCGATAACTACAGTTACTGGTTTCATTCCTATGTTTTTCTGTGATTAATCATTAAGAGTTGATGTAACATTGCTGAACAATGAGTCTGTTGCAGCAGCCTTAAATTTGTTCTTTTGGATGATGAACACCAAAATTTCATTGATGGATAAGTGAAACTAGTCCATAATCTTTACCCTCAGACCTCTTTCTTTTGGTGCATGAATAAGTCCCCAACCCATTATGGAGATATAAAACATGACTTTGGAAGCAGGAGCCTCAAGTTAGACATCTAAATAATAGACCTGTTTTTTTAAAATCTTTAGAGTCCTTGAAAGCCTCTGAGTTCCCAGCAACTCCCCTGGAAGCTCATGCAAGCTGCTGGATGGACTTTTGAAAACCGGGCATCCCATTTGCATGCTTTTCTCCCTCAAACTTTAAATAGTTTTTTAGAGGAGCTGTCACATCCGATACAAAAAGCTGTCGCTTTTGATGCATCCCAGTGTCTGTAGATTTCCAGCTAGCTCTGTGCCTTCTTCCCTTGTTATGGCGGTTCCTACTTTAAAATATATATATATATATTTAATATATATATATACAAAAACATTTAAAAAATCATAACTATACATGCAAATTGCCCCATTAATTAACTGTTGGCTCAGCCCTAAAGAGCACTGAGCCTCTTTTGGAGGTGCAAGAGCCTTACACTTTCTTTACTTTGAATGAATGGGAGTTCAGCTCCTCCCTGCAGTCTGAGACTCCCCGGAGCACAATTTTGTGGCAGCCTGAACCCAAACTCTTCAAGAATGATTCCTTTTACTCTAGCGCATCAATGCTGGTCACTGTGTAAGGTGAAAGAGGCTTTGACACACACAAGTACCCTTTCCCTTTCTCTCCATCACTCAGAAAGCAGATCTACTTGTCATTATACCGTAGTTTCTGATACTTATGGATAATTTGTGGTTTGGGGGATGAGAATATGCCTCATCTTTTTGAAAGCATGTATATATGCTAGAGAAATGCTAAAACAGTAGCAAGAGATCACTAAGACAATAAGGAAGGAAGGCATGCCTATTTCAATAAATACTTTGATTCAAGGAGCCAAGTGTATAGCAAAATTACTTTAGCAGTTTTGCAGGGCTTCACAGTGTCTTTATAGAGTACGCTGAAGTTAGGTGTGAATGATCATTGCCTGGCCCTCAAAACTCACTGCATCTCTACCTAAAACCCTGAATTAATAGTTTTCAGGTGTTTCCCAGTTTTCTCTAATTCAGGGGTCTATCTCCATTTTTTTATTAACACTGCAGGGGAACATTGATCTCCTACTGTTTTCTCCAGTGAAGTATGGCCAAAAGAAGAGGCCAGGGGATGCATTCTTTGGTGATGCAAAGCACAGTAAGAAAAACACCTGCCATGCCATCCAAACTTTTCACACTGTTTTTAGAACAGCAAAGAAAAAAAATCACATTTTCCTAAGGAGACTGAAGCTGACAGAAGCAACCTTGACAGAAGCAGTATTTTCTGTGATGTCACATTACTTTTTTTCCTTTGGGCATAGTTTCAAGAGAAAAGGCAGACCTATGTAGCATGTTTGTATGTTAGCCACCGTATGTTCATGCAATAAAAAAAGTGAAAACTGCAATAAGATTCTTATCTTGCAATAAAATCCTTTGGATAATTAGTCTCTAAAAAACAGTGGTTTAAGTATTAAAAAGTACTCTAACTAAACAATAAAAGTGAGAACACCTTTAGTTTTTAACTGCAACAATCTGGTTTTCTCTGAATGGCAGGTGTTACGGCAAAGCTGTTACTCGTAACCGTTAAGAGCTTTCAAGGACTGTGGAAACAATATGTAAACGTACACTTGGAAAGAAACCAGTCAAACTTCTGACTTCAGATACACTTATGAGAAGCCTATTGTTCTTCGCAGTTTTTTAAATTACAGTCTTAATGGCTTTTGTACTACACTACTCTTGGACATTCTGGAAATAGCTGTATCCTCAAATGCAGAAACATGAGTTACCGAATTGGGTGGACTTCAGTTTAGGCAGTAGGAGAGTGGGAGTTTTTGGGACCGGGATTATAAATCTGCGCATCCAAATTCCTTGCAAGTTACATTTTGATGCATTAGTCTTTCCTGGAATTGAGCCGTATATAGGAATAAACTGAAACATTCAGACACAGAATTAATATGAAGAGGTTCACTTCTGAACTGTGCCAAAGGAGAGATCTGGTTGATGTTTTCAGTTGTGACATAAAAACAGATCAGGGAAGTTTAATCTGTGAAGCAGAGAGACTTAGAAAGATTCCAGTAAGAGCTTCTCTTACACCAATAATGGACAGGCTGGATGAAGCTGGCTGTATACACCTATCTCCTTTATTGGTTTCTGTTCTTCCTTCTGGTTTGTGCTGGTGGTGGTGTTGTATTTGGTTGGTTGGTTGGGTTTTTTGGGAGTTTGGGGGGTTTTTTTGGTTTGGTTTTTGGGGGAGGGGTGGTTGTTTCGGTTTGGTTTTGTTTTCACACAAGTACTTAGAAAATATGTGCAGTAGATTTTTGAACACGGCAAAGCTTTTAGGAAACAAATAAGTAATAAAATAGCTATGTTAGCCAGGTGTTAGAAATCGCAGAAGTATATCTAGGTTGTTTCGCAGTGAGGAACTGCAGTAAATCCCTGGTTCTGTTTCTCCATCCTGGCGGGAAGGTGCCACAGGTCCCGTCCAGCCCAGAAATCTGGGTTTACTTTCTGTGGAAAGTGAGGCATAGAGAATGGGGAAAGGAGGAGGAAGAGGGAGTTGTACACACCCTGATCTTGCCCTGACATGGAGTACTGCAGCACTCCCAGGTCTCACAGCTTAGAAGGAGCTCAAGTATTCAATACCATTTTGTTTGTAACTTTGTTATTTATTAAATCTGATTTCAACATATTTACACTATCACAAAATATGCAATTATACAGTTTAACCCTCAGGTAATTATTTTGCCATTTAATGTCATCTCTTTTTAATACCTGGTGAAGTTTTTGTAGCAATGTTAGATCTTGTTCACTGCAAAATATTTGAGCTGTGTGTGTACATGCATGTGTGCCTATGTACACCCACGCTTAAAGGTGATGCAATTTCCCATTAAAGTTTGGGATATTCTTAGCTAGGAAGAGATAAATAGTGGTTTTACTTCACTGCCATAAATAATGACAGTGCTCCCTTGTGCAGGACCCTTCACAGTCTTCACCCTGCGAAAGCGGGATAGGGGAACCATGTTAGCAATGGCTGGGCTGGTGCACACATTATTTCTAATTTGCTCAGCTTTATGTACTAATAGCAGAGGCAAGGCTAGGAACTTGAACTTCAGGGTTTTAATCCCTAGTTCTAGGCATCAGACAATGTCTTTTTTCTCGAAAAGTAATAGTAGAGCAGGGAACCAATAGTACTACACTTCAACTCTTCTCCTAGGCATACATTATCAAGCTCTGTCAGAAACTGCACTGCAGAGATCTTTGTTCTGACCCACTGTAGCTGTTCATATATATATATATATATATATACATCTACATATCTATCCATCTATATNTTTTTTTTTTTTAATTGGCTGTTGCTATTATCTGGTACCTGAAATCCAATGTTTACCTCCTCTGCTTGGTATAGAAATTAGAAATGTGACATCCTGACCTCAATATTGGCTTTTAATAACTGCTACACAGTGCTTGCACCAGGCATGAAAACAATAAATTAATTTTCTAAAGCAGCTCAAGGAGAGTATCTCTTGATGAAGGCCAGACTGCATACTCAGAACTGACCATCCTATAATAGTGGTTGTACAAGTGGGGAATATTGGCAGGCATCCCTTGTACATAACCTACTGCATAGTTATATTTCAGAGAAGCTTTCTGGTATGCGTGGATAGTAACCAGGTCATGTATTTATGAATCTGGAATGTTCCTAAAATGAGTTTGTACATGCTCTACATCAGTTTCCCAAGCCTTCTTCATACTCTAGTATTACGTTACATTTACAAACAGATTAAGCTAGATTGCAGCCTTAAGGGATACATTATTCCTGTGGACAAGCAAGGGCATTTATGCAAGTAACACTGATTGATTTTAATAGAAGTTATGCATGTAAATCTGTGTGCAATGAGATCACATTATATTCTACAGAATACTGGCAGAAATGCTTTAACCTGAAAACATACCTGCCCACTATTTGCAAGGTCTCATTTTCTTTTAAAACAATGGACAGCAACATTGTATAGCCACTGTTATCTACATGACTCCAGCATACAATGCATTTTGTGCCTGCTGCAGAAATATTGAATTCTACACAACCGTGTAGTATAATAAAATCATTAACAGTGACAATTTGGATTCAATAGCATTGTATTTCTAAACCTATCTCATGGGCAATGTTAAAGAATCGTTTACCAGAAGCCATCAGTCCCTACCCTATGGCATTAGGGTGAAATGAGGAATCCACAACAGCTTCCACATCACTCAGAAAGGCTACTATTCCTTCAACATTACATGGATATAACTTCATAGAGATAAAAATAATATAGCAAATTTTGTAGGCAGTGTAATATATATATATATATAAAACATATAAATGTATCTCTTTAATAGAATTTCTAACTTAAATTGCGTGGGTATTTTAGATTATGTGATAGGTGAGTTTAATGACATCACTTACCAAGATTTGCAGCATTGTGCTTGTGATTTATAACAGCTTACATGTAAGTAGCATCACTGAATGCCAAATATAGGTAAATTATACTGGCTGGTATAGTTCGTTGTCATTACTACTAATTTGGGTTGCTCTTAAAGTTTGCCTTCCTTCTTATGCCAGCTTTCTAATCCATGGAATTGTGTAAGGCAGACCAAGCTTTCCCCTTTCCAAATCATTGCCATGTATTTACCAGCTAACTGGGAAGAAACGGATGGGTGCATTGATGCGACACTGTAGACAGAGTCATCAGTATCAAACACTTGCTATTAAATGCTAGAGAGCAGTTAGCTACAGTGTTTCCATATTCCCAGTGCTTTTCCATAATATATGAAAGGATTTATTCAAAATGTTATGCATTCTGTGACAGCTGTTGTTGATCCTTATACACTGTTACCGTCTTTGTACTCAGGAATGGTGCGTAATCAGAAGTGCATATGGCTGGATGGGAGATGATCTCAGAATGACTGAGTCCATCCCAGTTCTCTGGAGCAGAATTAGATCATTCCCAAAAGATGTTTTCCTCTTGTGGCTGCCTGACTCTGTGCTTGAATACTCGTACTTAACTATATGCCTGTCTTCAGAAAATGTTTTTAATACCTAACATAGATCTGTGCTGTAAATTAAGCCAATTGTTTCTTGCTATAGATCAATAAACAGCATAGATCTGATAGACCCATATAAATTAATCGATGACACAACATAACTCTCAGTTATTTCTACGTAACAAAACGTAGCTCTCTATTTTTGCTGCTGAATGTCAGCCATTCCTTATCCCCCCCATCACTTGACTGATATGGCGCAATGCTGCTTTGGTGCTTTGCAGCAGCAGTTTTACCAGCTCCTAGCAGCTTTACACTATTCATTTTTTTTCTGTAGTCAAATGCTGCATAATTTCAACTTAATTTTTGTTACATTTATTTTTACTGAACCACACCAGAGACTGTATGTGGTCCTATTTTTATGTAATATATTGGCATTAACTTACAGTTATATCATACTTTGGGTATGTTCCTATCTCGTTCACCAGTTTTTCTAGCATGCAATGACAAACGTTACTGCATTTGTCACTAAGCAGGAACAAATATGCAATTTCTCTCCAAAATGTGACTATACATATGGCACGCTGGGGTTCTGGGTGAACTGGCAATTTCCTAATCAAATTTACTAAGTTCTCAGGTGCAGCATAAAAAAAAGGCTTACTGGCCATCCACCAGATAAATGCTGTGTAGGCTCTGGGATAAGGTAGGTTCTTTCTGCATTATAGAAGGAAACTCACAACTGGAATATGTTTAAGAACTTGGTCCTTGCATTACCTACATTCAAAGTCTGCTCCCTTTCTGTGAACCACTAACAGAAGAAAAAAATATAAAATCTTGTATTAGTCACTGTTACGAACAGATAAGTCTATGTTTTCTTGGGTTCAGATCAGCTGAGTAAAGTCCTGTTTTCCGTGGCAAACTTTCCTGATCACAGCTACACTCTGAAATAACTCATATTGTGAGTCATTTTTTAAGACCTGACTGACACAAAAAGTGTAGGATTATGGTGTACAAATTAAACAGCGTTTTCTTCAAAAGCTTCCACAAACAACACCAGTTTTCACAGCTAAAGATCTGTCTCTGCTTCTCTCCTACACTGAATGGAAAACAGAGATTAAGAATAAGCGTTCTACGAAAGATGTGAAGAAAAAAAAGATACAGCCATGCACTGAATATATATGCAAAGATGTAAATACACTTATCTGAAGCAGATGTAAAAGCCACTGAAACAAATAAAGAGAGCAGAAAGGAAGAGGGAAGAATGTTACTCATGCTAAATATTGCTAAAAGAAGTGTAGAATATAACACCAACAACCAATTACTACAAATTAAGGAAAACACTCGGAAGAAAACAAAACAGAGGTCCCTTCTCTACTGTGTCCCTCAATCACTGGCTATAGCCAGCTTCAGAGTGGCAGATATTTCTGCCCCTATGAGCCCCATTAAAAAAAAAATCTTAATCTTGAGGCCAAGAAAGATACCCCTGGGCTCAGCACTGAGCGGAGAGGGAGAGTGCCAGCAAGAGACCACAGATGGGAGATGGCACCAGCTCCTCAGGAGCCCCACTCGTGCTGCATGCCGCGGGGTCCTGGGATGAGCTGGCAGTGCCCGCCTGCAGCAGGTGTGCCACAGTTCATCTGCCCCTCTGCTAGATCGTAGGATTAGAGCTCCAGAAATTTCCATCTTCTTGTTCTAGTTTTTCCCTACTGATCTGCGGTGTGATTTTTCAGCAAATCCTTCCCCTTCTCTGTCTTTCCATTTCCCTGGCTCTGGCTGCAAGCAATTTGGTGCAAACTGCCGTTCAGTGAGATGCCGCATGGCATGGAGTGCAAGAGCGGACCTGGTTCCTCGCTAAAGCTTTGAAGGAACGATGCAAATACAAACAGCGAGCTGTTTGCTTGACAGCAGGTACACATTTTGCCCTTGATCTTCCATTGCATAATAATCCCCAAAAGCCAACTTTCTGAAGAAAGCCACTGAAGTTTGCTGGCTCTAGCCTTAAGAGCTGGGTAAGGAAACAGGGCTGGTGGATTCACTCAGGTGTGTTCCTTGGAGTGCCCAGAGACTGCTGGAGCAGACAGGCTTGCCTTGGGTGCAGGCACGCTTCTCACATGGCACGGTTCTTGGCCACTCCTGCGACTGGTAATTACTAAAGCATACACAAACAAATACGGGGAAAAATGTGTATGCTTAAATGCCTAACGTTATGTTATGGTTCTTTGTACTAAGGAACAACAGCCCCACAGTATAGTTTATTACTGTAATAACAGAAAGGTGCAACTTGTAAAACAAAATTATCTGATATAAACAAAGGCTCTGATTGAAAGAAAAATAAACTAAACAATCATACTATAATTGGCTTAGATGCCTTAAACACTGCCAATTATGCAGTGGCTGCATATATTTTACATGGATTAGACAGTATTTTCTCTCACTTGAATTAGTTAAATCATAATGTGAATGTTAATGAATTATTTTTCTCTAAATATGACTTAGATTTTTTTTGTGTTCTTGTTCCACTATCCAAGAAGACACATGTGGAAAATATTTTAAAATGTCACATTGGAATTAATTCTTAGTGTTCACGTTTCTCATCATCATCACATTTCTCATAATACCCATGCTTCATTAAAAGTAGCTTTAAAATATTTGGTATATATTTATAGTCCATTTTCACACACATACAATACAGCTAATGTCAGGTGAAAATAATTATTTCCTGAGTTCCGTATGAGATGTAGTATCTGAAATATGTTTTCAGGAATAATTTTCTAGACAGTATAAATATTAATTGTTTTGTTTATAAAACCTCTCTTGGCTTGCTAAAAGGAACTTCTAAAAAGCCATGATTTATGCTACCATTTTAAAACAAATTCTGGCTGCTGCAGGTGCTAAATATTCATATTCACAACAGTTGACTGATGTCTCTCTACTACAACAACAGTTGGACTCTGAGCAGTTCAGGTGTTTTCTTGAGGATAAATCCCCAGGAAAATTGGTTAAAAACCATATTAACTGAGACTGAAGATGCAAGTTCACAAAGAAAGCCTGGCAATAACACCCTAATCAAAGCAAACTATTTTCCAAAAGCTTTATGAAAATCTGTACTTTGAAAAGGAAGTTTCATGCTGTTTAGCAGAACGCTTCTTGTAAGATCAAACTGTGAATCCCCAGCAGAACCTCAGCTGTTCTCAAAACACAGATAAAATACACAAACCAAAACAATACACTGTGTTTCATCCTTTCTGAAAGTATTGGTCTATTCATCACACTTCTTGGTACTGCCCACCACTACCAGCTTATTTTAATCAACTGCTTTATACTCATTCTGGTAACTGCTTGTTATCCATTTCCATACCACTGGCTTATTCATTATTTCCAGCAAAACATTACAGACCTCATTTTATGAAAAATATTTATATACAGCATATAACATAATTTCTTTTTAGTTTCAATTGAGTTTGATTGCAATTTAATTCCAATTCAAAGAATACATTAGCATTTTCCATTTAAAATGCATTTCAGTGTAAGTCGTTTCACTTTTTCACTGTGGCTAAAAAAAATACTAGTATTAAAAATACTGGAGTTGAAAAATATCGAAAACCATATTTTCACAAAGAAAAGTTGATGGAAAATCAGAAAAAAGCAATGTAGAAAGAAGTTCTTTTCTTCATGTTTCGATACATATTCCTAAATGTTTGTTTTACCAGAAAAAATGCTTTAGAATTAAATAACTTTAGAATTAGCAACAAATAGTATTCAGAATTCATTTCATAACAATATTTAATAAGCTTTTTAAAACATTGATTTCTCAAAATAGCTGTAAATTTCTAAAAATTAAGATATTTTCGATTTTAAAAGAAATAAGGGATTTATTAACTTCTCTGTGGAGAAACCTCCACTGACAAAAAATAAATGTATACTTGCCTATTCTAAATCAGAAATGTTAGAAGTACCATATTGCTTTCATGGAAACAAAAGAATACACGTTTTAAAGGTTGTTATAAAAAGAAAAAAAATTCTTTAAAGTCTATTTTTGATGATTTATAACTATCTTTAAATGTATATTATCTGAAACATCTTCTCATTTTGAACTTTAAAACAAATGTAGCAGATCGTATTTCCAAATAACTCTGACTATTCAGGTAACTAATTTCTGCCTCTACAACAAATGATTTATAATATCACCCATTTTAGCTGATGTTTATATTTAATTACATGTGGAAATTTCTTTCTGAAATCACTTAACTTTTACATAAAGAAAATTTGAGAAAATTTGTTTAGGTCATTTTAGAGGTTTGTACAGCTTCTTTGAACTCTGTACTTTGGGAGATAAAGTAGTTTGATTACCTGATCTTCAGGTGGAGAGAATGAAAAAAATAGTCACGTCATTTTTTTAAAATAGTCCCTGAAAAAAATCTGAGGATCATACAAAGCCATATTAACTATGTGGCACTTCTATGGTTTAAATTAATTGTTTGATAGCATGAGCATTATAATCTCCCATGGCAATCTCTACTGACATCATCACACAGAAAGGCAGATAAAATGCTTCTAAAGGACAGAACCACTACATCTATTCTCTTCCAAATATTGGGAAAGTATGGGATGAAAGGGTGAGGTTGTGCTGAAGACTGCTTATCAGCAGAATGAAAAAAGTGGCACGTTTGAGCACAGAGGTAAATGTCAGGGGACTGCAGGAATCTCCCTTCCACATTCATCCTGAATGTGAAGCTGCACATTTACCTGGCCAAAGGATGCGGTGCCCTTCTGTCCCTTCTTGCAAACAGAGCACGACTGGAATTAAAAGATCCAGAAATCTTCAGGGGGAGACAGCAAAAAGTGAAGACTTTTGCTTGTCAAGTGAGACACATAATGATTCTGGAACCTGAGAAAGGTTTTCTGTACCAAGCTTGATACAGCTGCCTGAATTTCAGGTTAGAAAAGAAAGCAAGAAGGAAAGTGGGAAAGCAGGAAAGAAGGAAGGAAAGCAGGGAAGCGAGAGAAAGAGGGCAGGAAGGAAGTAAGGAAGGAAGGAAGGCATTTAAGAAACCCAAAAATGTTACACAAACAGAAGGAGGTAGCGTATGTACACGTGAAACTTATAACATGATGTGATTTTTCACTTTTTTTTTTTTTTTGGATCTGTATATTTGAATCTTTGATACTTTCACATTTAGAGGTTTATGGGGTTTGCCATGCACTTCAGCATCTTTTTTTCTGATAAATCGTGGGCTTCAGAAGTTGTTGAGGAATTTCTGTGATTTAAACTAAAATGTATTATGAGCATAAATTAAGTTCTTACAAAGTATGCATGGTCTTCTGCAAACACTCACATGCCAGTGGCCTTTTCCTTGAAGGTGTGAATGGTGCCAGCTCCTTTTTCTCCAAGAGAAATCAGAGGTCTCCCTCTGTTCTCAGCCACTGTCCCATCACCTGCCCGCCAGGTGAAGGGCACGCGGAATTGCTGGGGTCGGTTTTGAAGCAAGGAAAACAAATTTTATTTAAGCTATTGGATTTCATCTGTGCTTGCTAGCACTGCGAGACCAGGTAGAGCATTTACCTTATATCCTGCTTTCTACTACGAATTCTTTTAATTTGTACAGTATTATAGCCTTTTTTTAGTTATTCTAAAGTTATTTATTCTTTAGTTATTCCCAGTGTATGATGCCAAGTCCTTGACACACACTTTTTGAGTTATAAACCCACTCTGTTACATTACACTTCCCATTTTAAGAGGGGATCTGGGTCCACACTCTGACAGTTAAACCACCGTAAGACCTGGTTCTGGAGCTGGACTGTAATCACCCTTGAGGTCTTGGAAAGCACGTGCTGGAGGGTACCAGCTGGGAGAACTGGGAGTTAGGCACTCCGGGTGTGTTTTCCCCCATGGACACGGAGCAGATTGACAACTGTTTTGTGATTTATTTTTTTCTTTTATTTTCTGAGGTCAATTTCAGTATTTGTAGTAATTGGGTCCGTACAAAATGTTCTCCACGCCACAGAACGGGCTGAGGACGTGCCCAGCTCCCCCGCACACCCTGCCCTCCTTGCCCCCCTGCCCCAGGCACCTCCAGCTGCAAGCCTGTCGGGGCAAAGACTTCGCTGGGGGGGGGTGGCGGCTGTGTTTCTTCAGCAACGAAGTTTCTTGAGGCTTCCCGAAAGCATTCACGGGCGCTTACTTCCTGCCGGAGCTCTGCGCCCTGTGAATGGAAAGTTGCAAAAAAAAAAAAAAAA
>VWYH01003835.1:92900-173229 GCA_013399365.1 Pampusana beccarii | reverse complement strand
GAGGCGCGGCCGCCCGGTGATGCTGCGGGCGCGGCGGGGGGCGCGGGGTCCCCCGCTGGACGGGGCGGGGCGGTGGCAGCTCTGGGGGTGGCAGCTGGAGGCGGTGGGGCAGGGTGGTGCCTCTGGCTGAAGCCGGGGCAGAGTGACGAGCAGCGGGCACAGGTTTCCTTCAGACTGCTTTTCGTCTGCAGCTGAAGTGTAAGGTCAGCATAAATGTAAAGAACTACCTCTGGCTTTGTGCGTGGGTTCGAGTTGGGGGACCCCCGACTGAACTATCTGGGGCACTTTAATCCTAGCACGGTAAAAATACGCTGTGGAAGAGGGTTACAGCCCTGGAGGTCACAATATCCTTACAGTAAAAAGGGGCAGGGGGAAAGGAGAGGATTGATGTGGAGTTTTGTGAGGGGAGGGGTTTTATCCACAGTCCTGCAGAAAGTGTGGATTAAGCTGAATGCAGAAGGAAGCACTTTTGCTCTCCAGCCTCGTGCACTACACAGCAGAGCATGTTGTTCCTTGAAGACCATCTTTCCTCATGCAGCTCTGCAAGGAACTGCCAGTCACACATCCAGTGGTAGCAGTGCCCACAGCCAGAAACCCGTGCATGTTGATAAGTTTGCTAAAGTCTGCATTTCTGAATCTACCTCTAGCACGCAATGCTCGGTAACACTATTATTGTCATTTAAAGATGTACATATTTCTCCTCCCCACAGATGCTCTGAGGCAGGATCTTGTCTCTTGCAATGCATTCATGCAGGGCTTAGTACAGGGGAGAGCAAGTCAAGGCTGAAACCTCCAAATGCTGTCATTTGCAAATAAGTAACAGTAGTACAGCGTGGGACATATTTCCAAGACAACCTTTGAGTCCTGCAATTCTGACATAAGCTCCTGGACATAACTTCCTCTCACACTTGCACAGTTAGCTCTGCCATCCCCAACGTCTCACAGGGCTGTCGTATTCAGCCCATTGCTCGGTAAAATCCCACAGCTCGTGGTTGCCCTGTAGCTGTGTATTGTAGCCTTCTGTGCAGACCGTGATAACTACATAGTGTTGTATCAGCCATGCAGGGTCGTTGATACATCTATCACCCTGGTCGTTCATGTCTTCCTTTGCACCAAGTTTTTGCTTTGCATGTAGCTCTCTACTATATTAGCCTAATTTTCTCAGTTTTTGAATGATGCAAAGTAACACAGTAAATTAAACTCACTTTTCTTGCTTGGTTTGTCCTCCAGATCTAATTGACTTTATACAGACAATGCTCCCAAAGACTGTATGATAATTCCTGGTGGCCGAAAGAGGAGGCACATTGGGGCCCATACAGAAGAGGAACGGGAACAGGAGGGCAAGAGCTTCCTGCTGCCCCTCTGGCAGAGGTGCCAACTGGGTGGTGTATCTGCAACGCGAGCAAACTACTAGTATTCAAAAAGCGAGAAAGACTGAGAGCTGCCCTGAGGCACTTGGAGTAAGAGGAGTGGTGGCAGCATGGATAAGGACAGCACAAACCTGGCTGACCAGCAGTATGAATGTGTGGCTGAGATTGGGGAAGGAGCCTATGGGAAAGTGTTCAAAGCCCGAGACTTGAAGAACGGAGGTCGCTTTGTTGCACTGAAGCGGGTGCGGGTGCAGACCAGCGAGGAGGGGATGCCACTGTCCACCATCCGAGAGGTGGCAGTTCTGAGGCACCTGGAGACGTTCGAGCACCCCAACGTGGTCAGGTGAGGAAGTGGGGCAGGCGTTCCGATCAGCGGGGTCCTGTTTTTAGTACATGAATTGGGCTAGCGAGAGTTTGGGAACAGAAATGGACTGGACACCAGTCTGGGTTTGTGGATGAAGTGAGCACTAAACTGTGTACATGAAGTGTGGTTTGAGGTTTCAGCAGGCCATGGTGCTGGCTGCCAGACCTCACCTCATCCCTGTGCTTTGCCTCCCACACACACAAACACCCATCTCCAGAGGCATAGGTGTGTGATTTAAGTGTTTGAGTGGATGGGCAACGAGCCATATATACACTTTCCTCAGGCATAAGAGAGAGTGGAAAAAAATGAACAACTCCCTGGTTTTGTCTCTGGTATTAGTTCTGCCAGCTGCAGCTGATCTTTAGCAGCTCTGTTCATTATCAGAATGGCAAAGATTATGAAAGCAGTAGTGGAATGTGCGATCTACCTTTTTACATGCTTTTCTACATAGTTACAGATTATTGTGTTAAAGAGAAGTAACAGCTTACGACTTCAAGCTTTGCAGGTG
This sequence comes from Pampusana beccarii, assembly GCA_013399365.1. Lineage (NCBI taxonomy): Eukaryota > Metazoa > Chordata > Aves > Columbiformes > Columbidae > Pampusana > Pampusana beccarii. The sequence continues at coordinate 170,987 of VWYH01003835.1, read as the reverse complement.
GTTGAATACTGTTTGACTGGTACTAACTTCTCCGCATGCTGGTAGTTGTGCTGCCAACAGTGCAACAGTACAGACATCAGGCCTTGCTTGCAAAATGCTGAAAGTGGCCGCAGGATGTCCTTTCTGTCATGTCAGCAGCATGAATCCTGGGTAAATGACCTGTGTTCTTGAACATTCTCTCAATGGTTAAGGCTGGCCCTCCTGTGACCTCTTACATTTTTCTGTAGCTGGAAACCTGCAGCAGCCTGTGAATGTCTTTTATTAATATCATGAACTTTAAGAAGTAAGCTTCACTTTGCAGACACCCAGGTACGCAACAATTTGAAACGGGTCAGCATCTTGCTGATAGTGCTGTGTTAACTAGAATATTTCCTGTTATTTGTGTTCTTGTACACACATATTGCATAGCAAAAAGGAAATATTTAATACTTCACTAACGCCAAGCCCCGTTCAGTCCTTGAGAAATGGACAGTCTGAAGGTAGAGGTGACCTTCAGAATGGCTTGTAGCTGTGATCCTCCTGTTTTAGGGTCTGAGATGAGGAGTGCATAGCAGGTGCAAGAGGAAAGCTGAGACAGAGAGTAATATTTAAAATACAAAAGTGAATAGCTAGAGATAAATTCATTTTTCTTCGTCTCAAGGCAGTGTAATACAACAGTGTAATTTCTGCCTCAACTGAACAGGCAAAGCATGTGTATTCTGTAATACTGATAATGGAGTCCACGTTGGTAGAATGTCATCAGTCTCTCTGCAGTCAGCAATGGGGTGCAGACTGCAGCTCACACTTTTTCATTGCAGATCAAGCAAATCCACAATTTGGTTAATAACCATTATTTTGACTGGCACCAAGTAGTGCCAGAGTTTTAGTCTATAAATTTAAAAAGTGGGGCGTCTTAGTGTGGACAACATCTCGATTTGATCACTGAATTAAGTGCCTTGGTTTACAGAGGAGCACACACAAGATTCTTCTTTGGCAGTAGAGATAACTGAGGGGTTTTAAAATCTCTGAAATCCAGCCCAATAATTTATGACAGTAAATAAGGATTTAGGTGTCCGGGTTTAGACATTTATGTATTTGAAAATTGTGATCCTTGTTTGCGAATAATTCAGCATAACCGTACTTACGATTTTTTCTGCCATTTAGATCTTCCCATATGAAGTAAAAGATTTGTTTAAGAGCTTTCTAACCCTGAATTCAGCAGAATCATGAAAAACAAAATTCTTGTTTTCCGAAGACCTATTTGATGATCTGACTATGTAACTGCAGGCTTGTTTTGCTTGGTTTTAAGCGCATTACAATCTTGACATAGCGTTGCATAAATATGTTGAAGCTTAAAATATTTTTATAAGTTTGAATGAAAATTCGTTGTCTGCAAGCAGTAAGTATGTCAACCGGCAATATGAGAATGTGGTTTCAACATAAAAATATCTGAAAGTGCGTTCCAGGTCCTCGTAGTGGCGTTGTGAGGCCTGTACCTTTTGCCATAGGCAGCATTTCAGATGTGAGGGATTGGGCTGTGATCTCTCAGGATGCTCGGGACCGCAGCTGCACATCTTTCTCCACGAGCAGGCAGGGGAATATAAGACCAATTTCAAACATTATATTTTCTGAAGTGAGAGGAATAATATTTCAAAGCTCAGCTCTGTTTTGCATGTTTTTAATCTGTAGAGCAGATGAAGCTATAAGTAGCACTTTGGAGTGACTGAAATCATATCCTTATAATGAAAGATTACTTGAAAATATTTAAATGCCCCATTTCCGTTACAAAATACCGTAGAAGAGCTTGTAATTTATTGAAATTGAAGGTCTATTTTTGTGTTATGTAAATATACTCAGGAAAGGAAATACTATAACAGAAGATCTGCAATTTTAAGCAACTGATCTAGCTGTACTTCATTATTGAACATATGATGCTCACTAAAATGTTCATTGTTTGGGCATGCATTCTGGAAACTGGTATTATGGCCAGGCTAGTGAATAAAAATAATGGCAAATGCATTGTCTACATACCAGATTGAAATGTTCATCATTTTGAGAGCACTGGGATAACAACACAAATATTTGAAATCGATGTGTTTTTATTTTGAGGGGACATCTAGCTTTTTCTGTGAATAAAACAGGCAACTGCCCTGGGAGAAGTAATGAGAACTGCAGATACAATGCTGAATCTGTTACCTCTGAGTAATGGCATGTGTGATCCATGAGTTGCTCAATGCAAACCGACAGTCAGTCTGTGAGTCAAAATTTAGGCAGACTTGAAAGAGATGAGCGGCGCACGCCCCGTGCTCGGCTGTGGCACTCTCATGTCAGCTGGCGGCAGGAGCAGAAGTCACAGGCCACACCTCATCGTGCTGGACTCAGATGGTGGATCTGGGTCTCTCCAGAGGGTGCAGTAAGAAGCTCAGCAGGCCAGGGCTTCTGTGCCTCCCAGAAGTGGTGCTGAACACAGGAATCATAGAATCACAGGATGTTAGGGCTTGGAAGGGGCCTCGAAGGATCATCTAGTCCAATCCCCCTGCCGGAGCAGGAACGCACAGTTGGGTAGGGAAAAGACCCAGTACTTGCTGGGTAGGCAGAGCTCCATGGCTTTGTTGGCCATGGAGCCATGGTGCAGGACCAGCATTGCTACTGCAGCCCAGGGGTGCCGGAGTGGTTGTAGATTCCCTTCCTCTCAAATCCTGAGAAACTCTTGAAGCCAAAACTGGTTGCCAGTGCTTGGCATTGGGGATGGAAGATAATTTTCTCCATAAGATAGAAATGTCTAAATAGCATAGAGTAATTTTAAACAAAATATTTATCATATTTTTCCATGCTGCTGCCTCCTAGTTGTGAGAGCTTTGTTTCCCATTTCCTCTGTCCAAGTCTATCGGTTCCATATTCGTACAATGAAGGGATGCATTTTTCACAGCACAGTTGCTTCTACAATGATAGATAATGAAGAAATAAGACTTCACTGCAGAATAAAGCAAACTGAGGTGCAAGATAAGAAGTAAAAGGAAGTCTAATCTTCATCAGAAAAGTCTAGAAGTGGAAGTCTCTGGACTATTGATTATAATGGAAATAAGGCCTGTAGGACTGATGTAAAATTTTGTAAGGCTGTCAAAAGTAGTATACAGAAAGGCATGGAAAAAATACAGTTTAAAGGATGATTGCCGTGTCCTTAAAATATTATCCTGTTCACATTTGCCCTTATATAGTGTTTCTCTTCATCGGGACACCTTACTCTGTTCTACTTATCTTCACAAAACAAAGTGAAAAGTAGAATCTTCAAGAGTAAGTCTTACTATGAATTGCTCTAAAATGAGCTATGCTGTAGGCTTTGAAATGTCTTTTGTAGCTGGTAGTGTGATCAAGGTGCTCCTGTAGCGCACTTTTCAGACACTAAGATGTAGTGATTTACTAGAGCTTTACTATATACAGTAGTTAAATTTGGCGAAGTTGGTCCAGCACTTATGTGGCTTAGTGCTGTTCTGTTTGGGAAAAATAAAATATATGTAGACAAAAGACGGACTTTGCCAGGAATAAATGAAATATTAGATTCAGGAAATTCCTGTGTGTAAAACTGGGAGTATTCCCTGCTGCAATATATCTGTAAAAATTCTTCTTGTGATTATAATGCTAAATTCGGTAATATATTGTGTTAATTTTATCTCTCTCCTGCTGGTAATCAGATGAATAATTTTCCCCTAATGTTAATCATCCATCAAACTGTGAATTTGCACTTGGGGAAGGTGATATACGAGACAGAATACTGTAGTTCTTGCTGTGCTTGCTTTCTGACATATATATTTAAGAGTTTTAACAGTGTTAAACCTTAAGCGAAAAGAGCAAACCTGCGAAGCTGGGTGTTTTTTGCTTCCTGACCTGTACTTTTTCGGTAAATACAGCTTTTTCAGTATTTTCATGGGTTAGTAAGTCTTCAGCCTTAAAATAACCAAAATTACATTGAATATAATCTATTACAATATAACCTAGTCTGGGTTATTTTTCCAAAGATAAGTGTCAGAAATCTTGCCATTCAAGGACATCATTACCATATCGTAAGGAATTCAAAATCTTAGTTCTCTCCTTCGTGTTCGCTTGCAGAATAGGTGCCCCAGCTGATAGACTGAGGTTCAACAGAACAATCCATGTAGCTGGAAGTGTCACTCTGTGCCTCAGTCTTTTTGGTGTATGGATCAGTGCAGGGGAAACCCAGTAATTATGAGTATTTGCACAATTATGCCACGTTCAAGGGTTTATTTTATTTTATATCCATTGAAATATAAATGACGCTGTAAACTGTCCTCTGTGGTACAGCAGTACTGTCATGTTGCTTTTTGCCTGCTTTTGCAGTCCAGTGGCCCATGCTCTTGTCTCGTGGTTTGCACTTGAGAACTTGATGGAACCCATTAACTGGTTCCCTTGGCACAGCCACCTGCCTGTGGGGAAGTGACTCCCCCATTCCCTCGTGCCCTGACATGACAACCAGCGCTTGACTCTGCTCAAAGGTCCCAGAACTGTATAATGGCTTGGTGCTTAAAATTGTATTATACTAAGATAGAAGATGTCTTTTTATAAGTGCCTTAAAATTCCCTCTTTAACCTGGTAGAGAGCACTCAGAACGTATCTGTAGCAGCTCATCAATACACAGCTAACCTTTTGCAAGGCAATTTGAAAGTAAGGTTGTTTCACTTTGTTCTGTTTGATAAACTGGAATGGTATGGGAACATACAGAGGGAAAATAATTTCAAAATGCAGTAGCTAATTTTGCTTCTCTTTACAGTTTGTGGTGACGCTGGTGGCTTTATTACTGCGCTGTTAATAAGTTTAAAGGATAATCTTCTCTAAAGCACTGAAATGTTCCATCCCGTCAAGTGAAACATTTCTATTTTAGGGGGTGTTTTCCTCCAGTGAATTCTGCTTCCTTTCTCACTTCCCTTTTCTGCCAAGCTTGTGCTGAACTTCTAGTGTGTGACATTATCCTTACAGATCAGCAGTGTCCTGTATTGTGCGATACAACTCATTTTTGTGTAGCCCCACTCACGTCTGTCAGGCCCCTGGAGAGAAGGAAATGGTTACCTCTGCTTTGCCAGGTACGGGGACTGTCTTGTACGTGGAAAGAGTAAAACCAGATGCAGGGATGGAGTGAAGCAGAAGAAACTGGACTTGAAACTTGCCAAGGTTAAAGGGATTAACGTGGCAGATGGGTCTCAGCTGAGGCAGAAGAGGTGGATGAGTAATGGGAAGGAAAAACTGAATGAACTTCAGAGTTGGTTTGAATCTAACACAAACAGGATGGTCCTCAAGGCAGATGTGAAGACAGGAAGTGCCTTGGCGGGAGAGCCATTTCCAGGCTGGGGAGCAGTGGTGGTTGGAGGGGAAGGGAGATGGAACAGTGCAAAGGTCTTGGGAAGGGAGAGGGAGACTGCCTACCTGGATTATGGCTTCTCTGATGGCAAGAGGACACAGGAGAATGATGTGGCTGAACAGGGTTGTGCAGTAGGTTGGATGTGGAGAAGTTTGTTAGGTTTGCAGAGGATGTTGTGGAGTGACTGCACATGAATTTCTGGCCTGTCGTCATCCGCTTGCAATCCTACAGTACACAGGATAAGCACATACAGGGAAAATAAGTGATATTCTTCTTGTCCTTATGAATGTTTATTAGTAATGGATGTGATGATTTAGTTTCCATACATGGTTTGCCAGAGACAGGACAAGATAAGAGCGTGTCAGGAAGGAAGGGTTGAATATGGAATAGCCTTCTGAGCTTTAGGAAATTCAGTTTCTGGAGTGAGTACAAGCTTTCTTCAAAAAGTATTTTATCTTATTATGAATCTAAGCTTTTTACAAAAAAAAAAAAAAAAAAAAAAAAAGTGTTTCCAGTCTTTGTGTGCATAGATGTTAGTCATTTTAGATCATGTCCAGTGCTCCCTTCCTTCTTTAAGTGTGTGGGTGGTTGTCTCTGTGCTGTTCTTGGAGAGATCTAGTCTTGCTGGGTCCTGCCTACGATGGAAAACCAGCTCATTTTGCCACAACCATTGCTGGTGACAGCCTGTGACTGCCAGGCAAAGCGTCAGGAGCTCCTGGGTTAAGGGACTGGGGTCCAGGATTCAGAACTGAGCCTTGAAAAGGAGAGTGGATGCTCCACCCCAGCAAACAGGGGCCAAGGCGGATTCTTTGGGACTTTCCAGTTTGCTTCATGGTATCTACTGCCATCCGAAGTGTGGAGCAAAGCAGGAGAAGGAAAGTTGAGACTTCCCAGGTGTTTGGAAGGGAGCAGGCTGGAGGCTGTGACTTAGCAAAGCCCCAAGTGAGTCCCTCAGGTACACTCGGTGGGATTTAAGTCGTAGTTTGAAGTTTAGCACAGATATAAGTGCATTATCAAATATAAATAGTTACGATATTAAGCATGCACTGAATTTTAAAATGCTTTTCTGAATAGAGTTCAGGGACAATATACCTAAGAATACGAATCACAGATATTGATTCTTATTCATGTATTGCATTAACTGAAGCCTTATTTCTAGTGACTTTTTCTATTAAAAGTTAAAATAAATCATGCAGAATAAATATTATCACTATCCTGATGTAGCAGTAACACGAATTCAACATCAAGAGTGGTTATTTGTCTTTGTAGTAATTCTTAGTTGACTTAATTTAGTTCTGAAGTTTTAACATTATTTTATAAAGTTTCATAACGCTAAATAAAATAGAAGTTGCCATTCATTCTAGAACTTTGCAGCTGTATATAGAGCATTTGGTTTTTACTCTGTATGAAATCTAGTTGTTTTCCAGTTTTGCTGAACAGGTTGATTCTTGATTATCTAAAGAATTATCAAAAGATAACTGTGCCTATATACGTATATAACTAAGCTGTGTTTTTTCATTCAAAAGAGAGGAAATTTCTCCTCCTATATCAGTTCTTCATATATTTTTCCTATATCCCCAAAAATATTTTAAATTATGCATGCATGATTATTTAACAGCTGTACCTTTAAACTATAAAGTGTTTGCATTTAATAAACAAACTACTTTAGAATTTTCCACGGAAAGTGTTTTTCCATCATGTACTTTGACATTTTCCATTTGGGAAACCTCCATTTGGGAAGCTTTTGATGAGTTGATCATCAAAGAGTGGAAACGTGATGATTTCCAAACTGTTTTAAAATACCTCGTTACGTCCAAATTATTGCATTGATTTTCCTGTTTATTTATTTACCCTTAGCCTTGGAAAACGCATCCCATCTTTAGAAAATGCTTACAAGGAAATTTTCTGCTAAATAATAAATTTAAAATCAGACCTTAACATTCTAATAACACAATTATGTTTCCTTTAGGCAGAACAAATAATGTTTTATATGAGTAATAGAAACTCCTCGATATGGTGCTTTAGGTGTCTTTCTGGGGTTTTAGAAGAAGCTGGATCTCTAGCCTAAGAAGCATCCCACATGATTTTAGGACCACGTGTTGATTTCTGATACCTTAACAGGGAGTGTACTGGCCTGTGCCAATTTGCTGATACTGGTAGAGTTGCCCTGGGATAGATTGCCCATGACATACCCAGCAAACAATTTACAAACTTAGCAAAAAGTTGCATATTGTTTTAAAGCATTCATAAAAACACTGGCTGGTTATCAGTCTGGATTATCATTAACAGGTGTCTGATCTTTTCTCAGTGAAAGAAAATTAAAAAAATAACTCGCATATGAATTCATCTCTGCAGGGATTTCCCATAATTAATGACTGAAAAGTCAATTCTGGTGCAGATGAATCATATAGAGTTTAGATGAAACCTATTGAGTTTGGACTTTTGCAGCATTAATCAGTGCAAAATGTTAGGTGTTTTGATAGAAACAGAGAAAGGAAGTGAGAAATAGAATGGAAAAGCCTCTGTGACTTTTTTCTCTCTTTTATGTGAAGCTTTGGCTAGTCTTTTAATATCTATTTGAAATACGGTCGCTATAATAAATAACTTAAGGTGTCTGTTTCTGTTTAACAATGTTAGAGAATTCCCTTCTCTATTAAAGAAATTAATTATAAACTGGAAATTCCAGTACTTTGTTCACTGTTCCTTAAGTTAGCATATTTCTGGGAGCTTTCTGTGAATGTAATTCCTGCTGCACTGGTGCTTTTGTTTCTCTTCATCTGTGGAGCTGGGGCTCTACTGTAAGGATAGAATTCTACCAGTATTTTTTTTTTTCTTTTTTTCACATTTGATGTGGTGTTTTGCATACAGCTGCAGAGTAGACAGTTACCTTTGAAAAGAACATTTGGCTGGTTTAATTTGATTAGAGCAAACCACCTCAATCATTTCTGAACTAAGACCGTTTTCATTTTAACTTGGCAGTCGGAGTCGGGAATGTCCTGACTCTGCTTAGATGTTTGGGGGAGGACTCGTTGGGACACAGAGCTACCGCCAAAGCGAAACAACCTTAGAGGACTTTGCCCACTCTGCTCCTTCCCCATAAAGAGGGAGGGCTGCGAAGCCATTGAATGTCACATTTAACTTGTGCTCGTTACGACAAGGAATTGGCCTCCTTGGGAGTGTTTCTACAAAAAAATTGGAAACTTCTAATGCATAGAAATACATAATCGTACATTGAAAAAAACCCTCATGATATTAAAAACAGACGTAGGAAATGACAGTCTTTTATTTACAACAAACTAGACATCCCTAGCAACAGCCATTTTGAATAAAGTTATAATAAAATCCAGCATATAAATAGAAATATGGTGAGTTTCTCATGGATATATTGTATCAATGTTTAAATTGTATCCCTTTTAGTACTTCTCAGTGAGATTGTCATTCTCCCAGCATTCTACCCCTTTTCTCGTTATATAAATATCTTGTGATTTTTTTTATGTTGCATACTTAAGATGAAATTAGATTCTTCAGATTTACAGTACTATGTGTTATATGTGATTTTTGCTTTTCAGTTGCCCTCACTGGTGATCAAATAATTTTCCTAGAAAAAGTCTTGTGGCTGTCTAGAATATCAGTGTGTCTCTTAATAAATGACAGCCCTTCAATAAATTATAGCTGGATGGCTCCAGAAAAGATGGTTCTGATCTTTAAATGCTCTGACTTTGCAGTAGTGGGTCATCACATATACAGTATTTTAACCAGATTACAGTTGAAGGAAGATCTTCTGGTTATTCTCGTATTACGTTCTGGAAAACAATATGCACAGTTATTTGTTCATCTATGTGAGCAGCCTAACATTTGCTACTAATTTGGGAATTGCATCCACGTCTGCCAGCTAATCCAGGAATGCAATTGTAAATTTAAGGCTTTAGTTTCTGCTGGTGTAGTTGAAGTCTGTAGAGCTACACTGATCAAACAGCTCTGGTTGTTCAGCTCATAAATTCCTAATGTTAAGATGAACAAAAATGCATTAGGTCAGGCAGTCTGTGCAGAGGTGTCCCGTCAAGCCTGCACATTTGAGACTTTTCCATCCAGATTTTAGATGCCGCAACTATTGAGTTTACCAAAGTGGGGTATCAATGTAGCTCTTTCATTTGGAGGTTTTTCACTGATAATGAACTCAGAGCTTCTGTTGACCTGTTTCGCTCCTCCCAATTACATTCCCTTTTAGCACCACAAATAATTCTTCTCTACCTTAGTATATACCATCTGAACTATTTACTGTCTGCCTCTGTGTTGTCACCTGGTCAGTTTATACAGTGCTGTGCTTACCCCCAAACTCCAGGTTGGATGACAGGCACAGTCGTTTCAGTCCTATGTACAGCTCCCTACTTCAAGAGAAAATCGGAAAAGACTTTCTGATTGCTGTACAGTATCGAAAGTTTATGTCTAACTTGTTATTCACTAGCACAGCACTAGAACCTGTGTTATTGATTTCTAGGTTTCTCCTGAACAGTGAAAGTTGATGACCTGCGTTATTTTTCTCTGCTAGGAAGTAGGTTATAAGGTGAATCTGGTTTTGCTAACAGTATCTAACAGCATACTTTGTATTTGTGATCTTTATGACATAGAGATTGAGCAGCATCTGCACTTTTAATTAGTGTGCTGGTTATCCTTAGATAACCTTCTAGATTGTTAATAGAGATAGGCCTACCCACTGATTTTTGTGGTTTCGCTGCAGACATCTCTAATCAATTTGCTGCCTTAATGTTCATCTCTGGTTTTTATAAAATGCTGAGCAACAAATTTTGATCAAAGCAATAATACCCATATCTAGACAGGCTTGAATCAAAAACTAGAGTCTGAAAATCGTAATTAAATGTCTCATTAAACTTAAAAGATTTGGCAGCCTGTATCTTTTCATTGCACGGAATCCTGTTTATCACATTGCCTTTACATTTATAACATCATTAAAAAAAAAAAAGGACTTACCTGGCATTACTTAATTCTATGCTGCTTATTATTAATCTTCTCTCTCTTCTTAAGAAATCAACAAGGTTTTATTACTTTTTAATTTTATTTGGTTAGATTAAAAACCATCATTTGGAGATGTCAGTTATTTCGAAAGCAAATCTTTATGCAGTAGTGAAAAAATACAAACAGAAATGAGACTGGAACTGAAGACCATGGCAATACTACAGCAAGAATAGTTAGGAGTTGCACAGAAGAGTCAAGTAAACCATTTGACTAAAAATGAAAGGTATTTGTGGCTATAGATAAAACCCAGATAGGTGAATAACACTGGTGAGGGAGTCCTTTTAGAAGACATTTTAAGTATATTGGAATGTCCCAAATCAATAGGATATTGCCATGTCTGTAAGAAAATACATTTCAAAGACTGCTTGTTTTCCAGTAACCCAAAGCTGAGAGTGGACAAGACCATTCTGCAGAAACAAAGTGGAAGTCATAAAAAGCAGATTTAAATCTTCTGCCATCCTCTAGATCAGAGAAAGGGTATTGAGCCCATAATTCTGGAAGAAGCTGGAAAGTCAGCTAAGTTTACTAAAATGGTAATAAAGGACAATTTAAGCCACTGTTCGTAATGAAGTGGACAAACGAGACAAGGTTTAAAGACAAAACTTATAGACACCGTCAATGAAGCAGCTGTTCCTGGAGCACAAGGAAAAGATATCACCCTCTGCATAGCCTGAAGTAACTTGCCATAGTTTAAGAAATTCTTACAGTCAAGACACACAGTCATAGTGGCCACAATAATTAAATCTGATATTTTTGGGAAAGGAGTGGTTCCCAAACTTGATGTAGTAACAATAGGCTTTAGAAAAGAAAGATTAAGAAACAGGAGGTAATAAAAAACTCAACAGTCGAGAGGAAGGATGGGGAAATGCTTAATGCTTAGATTTAACATGGCAAGTACTTAAATAGAGGTTTGCAGCAGTGCATTTTGTCACTTGGGCCGTACACCTTCCCCTGGAGTGATGCTCTGTCTGGTCTCTGGAAGTCCTGGCTGTGCTTTGGATCTGTAGCCTCTTCCTGGGTGCCGTTTCTAGCAGGACAATTTACGTGTTGGTTCCCCAAACTCTCTGGAGGGGTGGGGAATGTCAAAGGGAGACACCAAACTTTCTCTGCCCCTGTTATGGCTCTGCTCCAGCGTATCATGATGGATGCACAGAAGGTACACATAGCCGTGGATAGAAAGATAAAACAGGAATGTAAGCTAATTGTGAGCAGACACCTAACTGTAACCAGCTGAATGTTAAAAGTATACTCCATCCTAGTCACTTAGAGTCTCCTCACAGTGAGTGCAGAGAGAGGATGCGCTTTCTGAGAATAATTCAACCCACACCACCCTCCTTACCCACCCTGGAGCAGAAGGAATTGTCCTCTGGAAGCTCCTGCCTCTCTCTTGTTGGCTGCAGAGAGAGCCCAGGTGGCTGACGCAGTGGACACCCAGCTGGAGCCTCCTGCAGCTGCAGGGGGTGAATGCCCCTCGCTCCGCTTCAAGCTTCAAGGCAGAAAGTGGAAACACTGGTAGGGAGATCGTACAGCAAATAAGGGAAATTACAAAAGCAAATAGGAGATTGTTTTGAGGGTAGGGGAACAAAAAGCTAGTCTTGAAATCAGGGGGCACTTCAACTATGAGAAATTAGAGGAGGTAATCAAATAAGAAATTAGTATTGTAGGGGAACTTATTTTTTTTATAAAGTCTATAGTATATGGGTTGTTGGTAAGGGCTTATAAGAGACACTATTTTTTTCACCAGCTACCCAAATTGATGTATTTTTCATAATATCACAGAATCACACACAATAACGTGTGGGTTTCTGTGAAATGTACTGATTTCAGACAATCTGCTCCTAGTTTGTACTTGGCATTGAAATGCTAAGGGAACAGGATGTAGCTGGACTGGTGGGCACTGCCTGGTTACCCTCTGCCCAATTTTAAGAAGGCATTTGATAAAACTTGTTAATCTTTTACAAGAGGAAGAGTAGCTGAAGACGTGTTTTGGAGATGGCCAGTTATGCAGCCTACCAGTGGTTTGAGGCGTCTTTCAAAGCTATCTCAGATGCAGTGTCTCTTGCGTATTTTTCTCGTTTCCTTTCGTTCTGCCATCCTGGTCTCATACAGGATTTATCATTCAGTTGAATACTTATCTCATTATTGATAAAATTCTGATGCTACACATAGTTTCATTGCCTCAAATTCCTTTTGAGCAAATTACGTGGTTGCACAATTGCAAGTAGTTGGAAGATTCCGGTGTCTAACTTGTATTCCACTCTAAGTTATCTGAGTGCTTGGAAAACAGTGGTACTGTATCTTTATCTCTTGGAATATTTTTTTTTTAATTTCAAGTTTTATTTTTCCGTAATCTCAAAACGTCACCCCACATTGCTCAATAATAGCCTGCAAAATTAAAATCAGTCAATAACGCTAACAGATTCTGCTCCATCGTTTTTTATGTTGAGTGTATATTTGAGTTAGGTTTTTTATAGCTTGATTTACAAGCTCGAAAACAGCTTTTTTTATTATGGAACCACTAAGGCAATATAATTGTAGTAAAACAAATGATCTGCTCTGTTGAGCTGTTTGGATATGCATATTACATGTGTGTGTATATGTGGAAAAGCATGAAAATTTCAAAATTTGACTGCTTTTATACCAGGAAGTTCAGCATTATTATTTTGTAACATGGATAAAGATTGTTAGACATGTAGGACTGTAATTAGTTTAAAGTCTGTGCCTTAAAAATGTTCGAACAGATTTCCTTTTTAAGTTAAAAGAAGAAATTGAAAGGGAAGGAGGGCAAGCTGGGGGGGTGGAAAAAAAGAAGGCCAACTGTTTTTAAAAAGTCACATGACACTGAAAATTGGAAGTTGGAACTGAAATGCTGTCTCACTCCTAAGTATAATAAAATAGTAAATTTTATTAAATGTATTCTGGAAAGAGTAAATTAAAATTCTAAAGCCTGATGTGAGTGGCAAAGAGCCCAGGCAATATCCAAAAGAGTAAACTTCTAATGGCTTAACCTAACTGGGGCACAGTCCACTGGAGCAGGCCATTGGACAGGGGATGTCAATATTTAAAAGTACCAGAACTGATTTTTGAAACGCGTGGCTTTTTTTCCTCCTGTGTGGAGTAGAAATACATATTTTTAAAGGCTTTAGGAAATATTTAGATGATGGGATTATGTGTCACCTTTTAATATCGGCCCTTTTTTAATATTGACCCTTTATAAAATTTTTCAAATCTTGTAAACTTAAGGCCACTTTCAATTCTTTTCTTTCAAGCATGAAATTACCATCTTTAAACTGCATTGTTCACTCAGTTGCAGAACTCATTCATCTCAGAGCACATCCTTTATACAAAAATATTGCCATATCCTCTTTTCAGCTTTTAAATGGAGTCTTAAAAAGATTGTTGAGTTCTTTAAATAATTTAACTAAAATTTTCTGAATGGACATGGTTATCATGGCATTTCTAGTATATTGATTTGCTGTCATTTTCACAAGCCTGAAAAAGTATTCTTGTGCTTTGGAAAATCTAAAACCATGTCACTTCTCTGCCTTCTGGAGTGAAATCGCATGGACTATACTGCACTTAGATCAATAGTCCTGTACTGTAGGGGACTTGCATACAGAGGCTTTCATGGAAATGAAGACGACTGTGTCTTCCCGGTTTTAGCAAAAAAAAAAAAAAAGCTCTGCTGTGCCTATTTCTTCCAAACGGACTTGAGACAGTTATTTCTCAGTCAAATATTTTCTTAATCCAGACACAGACTCTTATTTCAGAACATATAGATGCCAATTGTGATGTTGAAAACCAAGACATGCCTGCATGAAAAGTAGGTAAGGGAAATCACCAGAAAGTTTGACTTTTTCTTCACCGAAAGTCACTTCAATTCAGTGATAACTCAGAAAACAGCTGAATGGACCTTTATAAAACATATGAACTAAGTCACTTCTAAGTGGAGACAGCTGGGGTCTATTTAATATCCTGTGTAAAATGGTAGAGGTCAGCTTCCTGGAATAACTTTGGAGTTTTATTTCATGAATATCCTACTGCTGCAGGGACCTGGGGTGATGGGGAGGCTCTCAAACTAAAATGGGCCATAAGGGAAAGCTCCAGGGCTGTAGCTCTTGTTGTAGCTCTGCATTTGGTGCAGGATGGTAGGAAGCATCTTGTGGCCTGAGGTATCTGCACATCCTCCTAAATGTCTGTTGCGTGGGTGCTTATTAATGCGGGCAACTGGTCTCATTTTTTTCTTCCAGTCCTATATTCTTATGATTTGGAAATCACAGCGAAGTGATAACTTTGGACAACAAATGGTTCTCAAATGTACTGATGGCCCTAAATACCTAGGTTATTTTGTAATCACTTATCTTGACAGTTATATGATGTCTTTTTTTCCCCTTGCAATTAATGCAGCCATATCTTTACTATCTAAGGTCATACATTTCCTTAATGTGTTCCCTGCATCTATTCAATTTAATTACTCTTGGCTCCTTGAGTTTGGAATCTTATTTTAATCTCTAACTCCTGTTATTCCATTATGTATTGGCCATGTGGTGAAAAAAAATATATTTGTAGGCCAGTGCCACTGGTAAGTGTTTGCACATGCATGCAAAAGTTACACAACATAGCAATTTATATAATTGGTAGTCCAGTGACAGCTTAATTAAAAGCCTGTGGTGCAATAAGCATGAAAATTCATGTAAAATTGTACATAAATAAAGATGTCCAGTATCATTAGATACATTTCTCAGTGTGAAAATTAGGCTTTTCCTTGAGTATGTATTTAAGTAAAAGACAAATGGAAGCTCTAAAGAAGAACTAAAAGGGGTCATTGTTTCTGTTAGATGGAAAAAAAGGTGGAAACAAAACAAACAAACAAAAATTTAGTAGTGTGCCAGTGGAACAGGCAAGCCAACCACTGCTAGAAAAGGCTTTGTTAGGCTGTGCTGATTCTGTGGGCCCTGCATGGTGTGTAGCGTTGCCTGTTTAGTTAACTGTACAAATGCTTGAGACCATCTGCTGTGGTATAAGTTTCTGTGCTGTTTCTCTGAACAGAGGTAAATAGGATGATTGTAGGGGTTAGGGATGGATTAGAGAAAATAACGAGGAGCAGCTCCTTCAGCCCTCAATGTCTCTTGACTTATTCTTGAAATAAAAATAATTACATTAATAAAAGAATTCATATATGGCTTAGAAAGGGTTAGAACATTTTCCATCTCACCCAGGGTTTTTCCAGAGCAAAAAAAGAGCAGGTAGCTTAGGGAGTGGTGTAAGAGCAGGACAGACCTGAAGTGATAATTCCTGGCAAATCAAGACTGGGCAGTTTTGGTGCTGACTTACTCTATGATCTTAATTAATCTGTACCCACTGCCTTGAAAGCCCACGCAGCATTTGCAGGCGGATGAGGTGTGCGCCCGCCCAGCCGCATCCCCAGGCAGATGCTCCCTCGCTGGGCTGGTGCTGGGAGCCCGCTGGTGGCCGTGTGGCCGTGTCAGATCTGCTGAGGCTCCGCCATCCCCTCCTCTGGCCGTGGATCTCCCCGCGCTCAGCCTGAGCCGGCACCGCCCGTGTGGATGGCGCAGAGCACGCTCGTCTGCGCTTCCAGGCCTTGGGTAGATGTGCTTTGGTTTCATTTGCCTGGACGCAAACAAGTTTTAGCGCTCCAGGAACCAGGCCTTGTTTTGCAAGATTTGTTGTAGTTCGCTCCTTTCACATTCAGAAATGTGAAAGAAGTTGTCACAGAACAAGCAGAATACAGTTTCGTCGTGTATTTACATCTGGCATACACAATAATTTACAAAATACTGAATTTATTTCAAAACTATCCATGCATTAAAATGTAAACCCTAATCTCACGCTGCTAAAAGACGCCCCAAAAGAAACAGTTGCCTTTGCTCTGAAGCAATAAAACAGTCGAATAAAATTTATTGCCAGCTCAAAATGCTACTAACACCTCATTTTCATTGCCAAACTCTGCAAATAATCTTTAATTTGTTTTCTTTTACATATGTGTGCAAGGGCTTAAAGGAAATACTTAAGGAGCTGTACAGTCTATAGAATACTTCACTCTGTGTGCATTAATCTTTAAATGGCTGGCTCGCAGTGCCATGTAAACGGGCTGGAAAAGGAGGTAACATGTATTAGACATCTACCTGAAGAACTGGAGGATGAAAGCACCCAAGAATCTTGCAGAAATAGACATTTTTGGTTTTCTTTACATGTGCCATGAATTACTTAAAAAAAAAAAAAAAAGACAGCTTAGTAGAAGAAATGACATGACAGCAAAGGAGCTTGTATGGCCACATGTGAATGGCTGTGAACTGGAAACAGAGCAGCCATGAAGTCCGCATTTTTAAAAACTTGTAAGATGTAATGACTTAAATTCTGATGAAATGTGTAAGGAATTTGCATACTAATGGACACGAGGATCCCTTTTTATGTATCAAGTGTTTAAGGGCAATTTAGCCCCCCTGGCTAAATTTATTAAGCCAGAAAAATCTTGTAAATTTCTGTTGAAGATTTATTAGTCCCATTTGTTTCTATTCTGTATAACATGAATATTAAACTCAATCCTGCAAGTTTGTCACAGGTGAAACCCCCTTTCAAATTAAAGGAAATTCTGGACCTGAGCCAAAGCCAGTTAAATACATGTACTGACTTTGTGAGGTTTAGGTAAAGGCTTCTGTGCGCAGAGCTTTTTAGGACTCAACCTGGTCTTTGGGGGTTAAGTGAATAGGGCAGAGGTGTTTTTGGTGTCTTTTTTTTTCCCTTTCAACTTCTCTCTTATTTTAAGTTCCTCATGAGAAGAAATATTTTAAAATATCTTCAAGAATCAAATGAACATAATCTGGAATCCCACCAAGGAAAATTACTCAATTTTAGTCTTCCTGGGAAAGAGTCACCATTCCTAAATTCAGTTAAATTCAAGCATCTTCCATAGCAAGCAGGGAGAGACAACCCTTGTCCCCAGAGTGATTCAACTAACTTACTTCTTTCCCTTGAATATATGGAGACCTACCTGGCGCGTTCAGACCAACCATCAAGCCCCCGAGCAGCTCTGTTACCCAAGACATTTTGTGGTGCTAGGAAAAGCATTATTAGTCCAGTTTATTAGAGTGCGCATACCATAGCCAGTGTGTTTAAACATCTTTATTCCCTGTTAACTAGAATAAAAACTGGTGTGCAACATGAGGTATTTTGTTGAAGAGGGAAGTAGTCTTTACAACATTTGGTTGCTTGAAGGTGAGAAAGGATCCAGCTACCTTCAACTAGAGGAAAAAGCACATCACTTAAATGTTCATTTATCCACCTGTGTTTGGAAAACGGGGAGGAGGAGAACTTGGTGCTTCACAAGCTCTGCCAGGCTGTTGTGTAGATGGATGGCATTTCATCTGTCTGATGATGGATGGCCAAAGCCAACTACGTTCAATGGAGTTGGCATTTTTCTTGCAAGCCTTAAATCTGCCTTCTGTATGTGCTGAATTTAAGTGTTAACTTCGTATTCCCTTGGGGTTTATGCTTTGGTTTTAGAACAAATATCCCCTCACTGTGTTTTCTTTAATTTGTAAGTTACATATTATTCTCTGCCACTCAGTTTTTCTTTTAGAATGCAGTTTCTGAAGAGGAATGCAATGTTGAGATGCATAAATCTGGCCGCTTCCCAGAACCTGGCCAAATCCTGTTTGTTTTTCTCACCGACGTGAACAATTGCCTTTGCCTTTTGATTTTTTGGAAGTCACAGGGTGCTATGTACTTTCGGGCAGGTGGGATGTGACTTGTAGCACTTTGAGTGATGGTGATAGGACATGGCACAGCGCTCCTCACAGGCTGGTTCAGTTCGCTGTGCTCCCTTCCAGGTTTTGCTGAAGTGAATGGAGGAATTCCTTTTGTCTTTAGTTCATGGTGCCCCTGGCATCACGGCACATGCGCTTCTTGGGACTACAGCTGGCATCCAAGCCTGATCAAGGTCATTCCTCAAATCAAGTGTAGCCAAAAAGCACAGTGAACTGTATCTCTACTTTTATGTCTTTTAACCTCATGCAGGACAAGCGTATGTGGAAATCACACAAAATGTGATAGACTTTTTGGATTTTCGCTTGGTCTGTTGCTGAATGTGGCAACTGCGTTCGCCACCGAACCACTGTGCTTGCGTTGGAAATGGGTAGGACGTCTAGTCCATTTTCAGGAAATTTTGAGCAGTTCTAGTGAATCCATAAACAGATTCTTTCAACAGACTGAGACACTTTTAAATGTTGTTTCCAGGTGGCTTAGATATCCAGTGTTAAACTGCTGTTTCCATTTGTAAGATAACAAGAACTGCTCATATCCATTGCTGTTTTCTAGGCCCTCAGGTAATGACCAGGAAAGCAACAGTTCACAGTTTTGTTCATTTCAGAATTTAAGGGGAAAAAATATTGCGATGAACTCCTCTTTGGAATACATCATGAACATTGTCTTCAGAGCTGTGTGACCATGTTCAAGAATTAACTTGAGTCTGAAAGGTAATTAAAAAGTTAGGAAGGAGAGACTGTGGTACAAGTGAGGACACTGAGGTACAAACGGGGAGCTCACACAGAGCCCCAAGTTGCAGAGTTGTCACTGGGTGGGTAAGAGCAGCCAGACCAGGAACACAAACAGCATCTGTCATAGTAGATACGGGTTTACACGGCATACAGGGAGTTATGTTGCTCTGCCCAGGTGGTGACTGGCTGACTGTAATGAAAACAAAAATGACCTTTATTGGCCTTTTGTTTTTAATTCCATGTGCACAGACAATTAATTCTTCTTTTTTTTTTTTTCTTCTTCTATTTCCTAAAGAGAGCAGGCATATAACAGAGACAAAGCTTTAAATGATGTCTACTTCCTTAGAAGTCACTTAGGTTACTTGCACGCTGGAAGTTAAGCTCAGCCGTAAGTTCTTTGGTAGTTCAGGGCTAATGGCTCGTGCAAGATCGAGATGTATGACAGGTACTCTTCTCTGCACACTACTGCCCTGACTCCAAAATTGCTCAAAGCTTGTGTTATGTCAACTGACCGTGCTGTCATAGCAATAAACAAACAGACTCTGTAAGAAGTTTGCACCTGATTTCCCAGAGTGGTGCTTGTTTCATTCTCTTACCAAGGATTTTCTTTTCTATAATGTCATATAGAGAGCCAAGAACATTGTATTTAAGAAATTATACGTAATAATAAACACAAATATAAAAAAATAGGCATGCCAGTGAACCATGCAATGTTTTACTGTGTTTTACTCCTATGTATACTAATTGCTTTCTGTTTAATGCATGGATATGCAGCATGTTGCATTAAAAAGCCTACAGATTTCCTTAATAATCCTTGAATACATTAGAACAACACAATTCAAAGAACTAAAAAGAACTAATTTGGTTTTCAAATTAACAGCTGTCTTTACTAATATATATGCAATTTATTTATTTTATATATATCGGTATTGTCGACTTTAGCCAATTATTTTTCTTTAGATTGTTTTTTCTTCTGTTTTCCTATTTTTCTTTTTCTTTTGCTGTGGCGTTCACAGTATTGTTCAACCATGGAAGTTTTCCCGTTTCAAAAGTCAGCTCTCGATCCTTCTTTGAGAAATACAGACCATTTGGTCCCTTCTCTTCCTATGAAGCCTTGCAGAAATGTATTTTCTTACAAGGCTTTAATGTGTCAGTGTCTCACAAATCACTGCAACAATACTTTTTCTGAGGGTCTTAATCAAAGCTATTGTTAATGCCAGTAAAAGTACCACAGCAAGACATTTTGCACCTGGTGTTCTCTTTACTCCCCTCATCCCTGTAGTAGCTTTGGGTTCCTTTCAGCTGCTGCCAGCACTGGCCCTTCTTCCTACAAAGTGGCTGCAGCATCCTCAGGGCTGGGCTGGTTTTGCACCGTTTAGCAAGCTCCCTTACCTTGCTTGATCAGCAGCTCTGACCGCTAGATTTGCTCCTCAGAAGTGCTGTCAGTCAGGCTGTGGTTGCTTGTGTTCCTGAGGGCTTAGTGTATGCTGGAAAGCTTATTCAGATTCAAACAGAACCCGTGTTTTGCGTACAGCCGCCATCCCCTGGTATAATTGTGGCTCAGTTGATGGTAAGCATCAAAACAGTAGGCCTCTCCTGTCATCTTCTGTAATACCTGCTTCTTGGTTTTTTAGGTTTCCTCACGTGTCTCTGAAAAGCAAGAGCCTGGAATCAAAAATTTGCATTGGAAATACCACTTAAAAATGCTGAATTAAACACCTCGGGAACTGCTGTGATATTGCAAGGATTTTAAAAAACTATATGAGGTGATACAGAGTATCAAACAGGCCACTTGATATTTTGCTGTGAATACTTTCTATATGGAGTGGAGGATTGTTATTTCCTTTGTTATTTTTGCTATTTTTGCGTCATTAAGTCTCAAGCGTAGATAGATTAGATTATTAAGCTGCTGAAGAATGGAGGACAATTTATAGTGTTGTAAAATCTTCTGAAGATGCGTTGCTAATTTTATTTAAATCTAGGAAAATTATCATCAAGTTACATTTAGATCCTGTAGGTTTGGCACAATCATGAATTCAAACCAGAACTGAAATGTGGAGTCTGTACCAATCAGTTTGACTGTGAGCTACACGTGAATAAAGACTGGATTTTGTTTGTCCCATCTTGCACCAGGTACAGCTGGGAGTCCAGAATAACTTCTCTGCTCCTTTCATTTGCATTAAACTAAATCAATAACCAGACATAAGCTTTAGCTGCATGTTGAGCAGTTTAGGGAATGTAAAAAGAAATGCAGCTTTTCCTGAGGTAGGTGTTCTACAGAAAATGTGAAACACTTAATGAAGGATGCACATCCCCTGCCAATGAATCAGAGCATCTTGAATTTGTACTCTGAACTGGAATCTTGTGGGAGCTTACTGGAAGCTCTCAGTGCTGTACAACGGCAGTGTACGTGACTCTGAAAGGCAGTGTACATTTGCTTGCTCGAGTATCACATGAGAGCACTATGAATAGGTCAGACAGCTATTGCTGATCCTAAACAATCTGTCAGCGACTGTCTTCTCAACAGGCCATGTTATTTTTCTGGTTTGGGGGTGACTTGGCCTGTCCCTTGCAGGGAGAATCTGACAGTCTGTTTGGTACGGCAGCACTCTGGAGTAAGTGTGGGCGCCAGCAGGCTGGTATTTTCCCTCAATAATGGCAATTGCTCAGTGTGTGGCCAGTTTGGATTTAAAATCAGTTGCAACAAGCTGTTAATAGACTGGTGAGGAGTTAAGTATTTCAAAAACTTTAGGACGAGTCCTGAAAGTGAAGTTCTGCAAGGAAGGATGTTGTTTGAATTACTGAGCCTTACCAGATCCGTTTCTGGTCCTTGCCTATTAAAAATAATCTCCCTTCACAAAGAAGGTGAGCAAGAAATGAACAAGAAATGGCAGCGTGAGGGCTAGAAAAGACAGCATGCTGCTATAAACAAAGAGAGGTGCAGAAAATGTCTTGTCAAGTGTATTTTTCCTTGAAGTAAAACTCTTTAACAACTGCATCTTTTAGTGACTTGGGTGGCACAGGGAGTAAATGTACTTGGTCTTTTCATCTTTTAGGCATGAATCTTGGCTTCTGTTGAAAACAAAAATTACTTTTGGTGGTTTCATCAGAGCAGACATTTGTCTGCATCACAAAACCATTCAGTCTGGCACCAGGGCCCGGTGTTGCTCAAGTGGGGCCCAGCGCAGGAGAGCTGGGTGTTGCAGGTCAGGGCTGCAGGCAGTGCTGAGCGTTGAAAGCTTGCCCAGTCAGCCCACACTATCGGACTTTAGCCAGTGCTATTTACTTCGCTTTCAAGAGCATCTATTTCTCTCTGTCACTTTCTCTGTCTCTCTTCCTCACACACACTTAAAGAACAAAAACATCTTTTATAGAGCTAAGCATTTTAAATAATTTTTCCAAGTCAGAAAGGGAGAGAGACTGGAAAAAATTACAGCACAAAGCTCAGCTTGCAGATGAACGATTGCCTTGTCATCCTAATATCCCCCTTCCCTCCCTTCAACCTCACTGGTGAGTGGGCTCTAAGTGAGAATATTGGCTGGGCTCTGCTGGAGCAGGTCTCCAGGACAGGACTTTCTGCTGCCTCGCTTTCACCATGCAATTGCTTCTTCGCGGCAGCTCTTTCTGCGCTGTGCGCAGCAGATAATGAATGAGTGGCCGCAGAGTTGAAAACATCTATCTGCGTAACATCTGCCTGTCCTAGATAAATTCATTTATTTTATGCAAGGTTATGTTCTGCCCTTTTCTGCTGTTTGCCTGAAAGAGGTTTCTTCTGAAGGCAAGAAGAGATCCTGTTACTCTTTCATGGGAGGGTAGCAGGGCAAGGAAAATATTCACAGATTCCAAGAAGCCAGTTGAAACTTAGACAATAAGGATTTGAGACGTAAAGTTACCATCAGCAGCGCAGAGATAGGCAAGCTTGTTTTAATTAATCGAGTTTGACTCGGCATCTGACTGGCAGTGGATGAAGCTCCCGCTGGGCTAGTTTGCGATGCTGCGGGCAGAGCTGTGCTGCAGGGATTCAGTCCCGAGGTGGGTCACTTGAGTGTGGTCTACGTGTCTTTGCATTGTGTTGCAGTCTGCCGGGGAGGCATATCTGAAGTATTGATGCACATCGGTGCAGCTGCAGCTGGTGTGAGAAGCACATTGGGAAGCTCCTGAAGACCCATACGCTTTTGAGAATGGAACTTAGGTCTTGCATTGCTACGTGTTTTTACAAATGTTATCCCAGACAAAAATGCACTTAAAATATGAGATCATTTGAATTTAGAGGCCTGTTCATCTGCACATGCTCTTCATGTACTTCACTGAAGCTCATTCCAGTGAGAAGAATCTGCGTCTGAAATACCAGCTTTCAGAGGCATGGAGGAGTAGGTGATTGCTGATCAAGATGAGACAAAGCAGAACAAAGGGGAAAAGCTCTGTCATACATTTCAGAGTGTGAAGCTCCATTTCCTGTTTTGCTATGTGGGACATGATTCTCCTAACATACATGTTCCACTCCACTTGCCCAGCCATTATCATCTTCTTCTGAAATATGACCCCTTTGTTACAATACATTGGGTATATGTGATGCCAAATAGAGATTGGTTTCTGTTAGCAGAGACTTTTTTCTCTTCAAAAGCAAGAAACGAGAAGGTATCTAATATTAAAAGTATGGGGAAAACTGTTTTTTCCAAGGAGTGCGTAGTTTAAGAAGTTGCGGTGAACGAAGGGCTTGCTGCTGAGTGGCTTCCAGAGAACAGAAAGGTCTAGGACTGCTACTGAAATTTGGACTCAAAGGATGCCTGACTACCATTCTTCAATGCTTTTAGCTATGAGAGGCTGAATTTTCTGTGTGCTTAAAAATTATGGACTCATAGGATTAACCGGAGCCAAAGGCAGTGAAAGCAGAAGCTATTCAGGCTCCCCATCACATATTTGTCAATAAAGCTCAATCATGACCTGTAAGAGTCTTGGTATCCTAATCTTGTGGTATTTGCATAAACACTGTCAACCATACATAAATTC
Source organism: Pampusana beccarii (assembly GCA_013399365.1). Lineage (NCBI taxonomy): Eukaryota > Metazoa > Chordata > Aves > Columbiformes > Columbidae > Pampusana > Pampusana beccarii. The sequence goes on along the minus strand of VWYH01003835.1, from coordinate 147,077 downwards.
TGTGCTGGTTTTCCGTCATGTGGATAAACGCCTTTCAGAGTTATAGTTGAGACTGCCAAACTCTTTCCTTCTGAGTCTTTGTCCAGACTTATGAAACCTTAAAACTGTAGCCACATTGCTGTGCCACTGGCTGCCACACCAAAGTCTTCTTGAACATTTCTCCTACTCATAAATCAACGGCTCCAGTTCTCTTTCGCTGTCATGCATAAGCTAGGAAGTAACTCTTCCTAGGATGACACTTCCCAAAAAGTTAAAGTAAGTTCATGTTCTTGAAAAACTTGTGAGGACAGGGACTTTGTTTAGTCATGTGAGTGACTAGCAAAGCAAATGAATCTGTGTTCGTCTTGGATTAGTCCTACTGCAATAAAAATAACAATAAGTCTTTGGATGCTTTGGCAACAAGTATCTAATTCTTTGATCTTCCCTTTGACTATGCTTTGGGTCATTTTCCAGTTGCACTTACTCATCTGTTTGACAGTAGCCGAGAGAACGGATGTCCTACAGTTTTTCAGGTCTTACAGTCAGATCTGGTTTTTGGTATTTCTTGCAGGTGGCTTGGGCTGGTGGGTTTGATCTCCATTGCTGTTGTCTCAGTTTGCTCAGGAAAAGATGTTTATTCCACTTGAAAATGGGTAACTTTATAGCGGTTCTCAGAGCATCTCGAAAACAAGTCCAGTAATGTTTAAGGACTTTCTAGAAGCAGCTACCAAATTAGTACCAGTCAGTAGATGCAATAGTTTTCAAATTAATTGGCGTAACTGTGCCTTTTCTTATAAAAGCATTAAGCATTCGGACTGTATATAGTAAAACGAAGATGAACTGATGTGCGTTTGTCAGACTACATGTTGTAAGAAACTATGGACACTTCAAGAAGCATCATCTAGTTTTCTGCATTCAAAAAACCTTAGGTATTTTTGTAGGAAGGCAGGTATTCTGGTAGGTTGTAGTAAGATCCACTAGGCAGTAGACTCATAAAATTGTACAGAGACATAGATTTGTAGCTGATGAGCTTTTTTTTGTCTTTTTAAAGTACAATTAACTTGAAAAAATGTCTGCATTATAACACAGGTACTCCGTGTCTGTTCAACAGTGTTCCAGTTCAGATCAACACGTCAGGCGCTGTGTGACTCCGAGCCAAACATCTTGTTAAATACTTGCAGGATTTCCCATAGCGGATCTTACTTTAATCAAATAATTCAAACATTTCTTTTTTAAGTACAATAGAAGGGCAGGGCTCGTGTTTACAAAGTATTCAGTATGGAAATCCTGTATTAATTGAGATACGTTTACTTCACTTAAGACAGTGTCCACATAGTAACTCTTTAAATAAAAGGCCTTTTACTGTTGTCTTTTCGAGAGAGGCAGTCACATGCAGAACTACCCCGACACGTACAGAAGATCATGAGAAATGTGCAGTGCAGACAGCTGAGATGTTCCTTGCTAAGGCAGACAACTCAATGGATTATTTTTTCACAGTGGATGTAAAAGAATATAATTTAGAAAAAGTAGTTTTATCCCTATCGAAACTATCAAGTGACGAAGTTGTGTCTTTCTCAATCTATTTCCAAAATGATTAGAACAGGCAATGCCAGATGCTGTCTTTTCATAATATTGTGGATTCATATGAGCTGTACTTTAAATTATTATCTTTCTAAGGCAGCAGCAGTATTTTCTGTGAGTAAACACAATGTGCTTTCACCCAGCCTGGTGCAGGATCTGAAGTTTTTATTATTAACAGTAAAGCATTTACAGTTTCACATAAGGAGTATATAAAAGGGAAAGATAATATTGTTACTCGGTGATAATATTATTACGTGGTAATAGGTGACTAGAATTGTGTTGCTCTGAATTCCTTATTTTGCTGTGCCAGAAAATGCCCGAATCAAAACAAGCCACATGCAGAAGAGTTAAACATAGAATCCACATTTCCCTCCACAGTGAGCTGGAAATTATGTGTTGCTTCTATATTCTATATACTGAATATACAAATATACACTGAAATATTTTTTCCTTTTTTTTTCTTGAATTATAACTGTGCTATAATTGAAAAGATAATTTTGCCAGTTTATTAAATACCTGGCAAAAAAAGGTGTTTTAGAACATTTTTAGGTAAATGTAGGTCAACACAAAGGAATCATACAGTTGGAAATACTTTCCAGTGTTTATGTTCAGATGTTCAGACCTGTCTGGCTCCTCTCTATTTGCATGTGTTGGGGTTATAGGCAGTCCGGCTACATTCCACATTGATTTATATAAATATATTGCAGATTATTAACCTCCAGCCAAATACCAGCAAATTTCACTTTTCCAGGAGGTTTGCAACTTTTCGTAAAACTGATTTACTGTGTAGAGGGTATCTATCTTCCATGTGCACCCCATTAATGCAATCATAAATACAGTGGTATTTGTCTTTATGAGCAACGTGCTGAGATGTTTGCTGCTGTAGTCACTGTGTTCCCACAATCATTTAATTAAGATTTGTTCATATCACAATTACAGATTAAGTACAGATTGCATTCTTTTAGAAGACATAGGGTGACTGTCCATATTCTGTAACTCCGGTTCCTGAATTATTACTCACTGCAAAGCTTCTTTAAGCTAAAAGAAATGTGCATGTATCTATTTTCAAAACATGGTGGCTAATAAGTAATTTTTAGGTGTCTGGCCAAAGATTATTTAGGAATGCTGTTAAAGTGGGACCAGGCCCTTCACATGTTAAGTCTATATTATTTCAAGTGAAGGATACTGCTCTCTTAAACCTGGATTAGAGTCTTCACAGATAGTTGTGCCAATTCTTATCTTCCTTTCTCTTGTGAAATATTCCGAGTTTTAAGGTAAAAAGTAAAAACTCAGTACAAAGTGTTTTCCAATTCTGTTTGTCAAGTGGCTTCTCTGAAAAGCAGTGACCCCCAAGGCTTTGTGCGTGACCTGTTGTCTACAGATCCGGCATATAAACCCTTTAGTCCTAGGACAAAGAACAAAAATATTACTTGATAATGTTATCAGAAATCCTGCACTTTGCATAAAGTAAGGAAGCAGTTATTCAAAGAGAATAAAAGGTACAAGTAGTAAAACCATATAACTGCTGTAATGACTAAATAAGCAGTAGCATCAATGGTACTTTTGTTTTATCGATGATAGGTTCTTCACTTTATAGAATTTTTCTCAATAATTGTATTCATACATTTTTAAAATTACTATCAACTAATAAAAGTAGTGATTCTGTCTTGCTTCAGAGAGAAAGGCAATCCGGCATGTAAAATTTAAAACTAAATGAATGAACGCATTAGTAAAGTATGTGAGCAGCAAACAAGCATCCCTCCATCTGTAAGATGGTTTCCTATTGTGATTTTGTAGAAGTGGGACTGGAGAAATGATAGTGAAAGTCACTGGTATGAGCAGAGGTGTCAAGCATAGAAGCATGGGAAGGCGTTTGTGAAAATCCTAATTTAAAAGATATAGAGTAATCAGGTAGGAATGTGACAGTAAGAAGAGCTTTGCAAATTAGTTTGGATTTGATGTTGTGCAACAAGGTGAAAGAATAAAGAAGTAAAAGAATAAGAGAAACAGGTTTTCTTAATTGCAGCATCTTGTGGGCAAAGTTTTTTCCAGACCGTGTCCTGAAAACGAAGGTATTCCTTGTGTTCAGGCACTTGCAAGGGTAATCAGCACAAAAGTTCTGCTTCTGCTGAAGGAGATTTAATTCTAAAGCCATGTAATGGTGAACATGGAAGTTATAGAGGTACACACTGAAGGTGCATGTAAACACCTGGTAATGTTTTTTCTCAAAAATGTTACTCTTTTTTAATGGTTACAGTAGATGCAGCATAGAATGTGGATAAATATCATTTTCTGTATTAAGTCTAGTTGTTCTGTCCAAAAAATATTTTCTTTCCGTGTAACTATTTTACTTTGAACAGCTGATGGATTCTTAATACTTCATCCTATTTCAGATTGCACACATGACATAGAGATATGATATTATTGATGTATCGGTAGTTATCTGATTAATCAAGAGCTCAAAGATTGCTCTACCTTTGGAAAGCTCTTTTTTCCATTCTCTATACTGTAAGAAAATTAAATAGACATGTATGAGCTGCAAGGTACGTATGTCTGTAGTGGTTCCTGTATACTTACCTCCTCTTTTCTTTTCCTCCTCTCAGACTGTTTGATGTGTGCACCGTGTCACGAACAGACAGAGAGACCAAGTTAACATTAGTGTTTGAACATGTGGATCAAGACTTGACTACTTACTTGGATAAAGTTCCAGAGCCTGGAGTGCCCACTGAAACTATAAAGGTATTTAAGAAGATTTTGGGTATTATTTCAGAAAATATTAGATACAGAGGGCAAAGATATAAATCACAAAGACAAACTGCATTTTGATTTGGTGGGATTTTGTCATATCCAAATTGGGTAATGCCCAGGTTGAGACATGAACTGCAGCACAAAGATCTCTATTCACTGACAGACGTATTCTCTTTGTGGAAGTGCTGCCTTTGGTTTTTTCTCTTTTAGGTTTATAAATCCTCTGAATCTCTACTGTTTTACCGAAAGTAACATTCCAAATCATTAAGAAAGACCTTCTCTTGCATCTGTAGTGAGATTATTCCAGTATTGTTTAATCGAAGATTACTTGAACCTTCCCTAGAAGGCATCTGGCAGTGTTGGTTATTGTTAGAATGGATAAGATAAATCCTGTGCTCCTATCCCCTTCCCTTTGCCTTTTGTTTCCCCAAGAGACTCCTTTCATTTCGCGTCCCTCTTGCCAGAAAGGTTTCTACATGTCCCAAGAGCAGGAAACGTTCACCATGGACCTGTGGTGAGCTCTGCAGAAGATGGGCTCAGGGAAGGGGGTAGCCATGACCAGTTGTTGTACAAGCTGGGAAGGGTCTTCTCTCAGTAACTGGAATGATGATCACAAAGTTGTCCCATCATGTTATTTCACATTCTGCATCTGTAAGGGAGGCCCTCTTCCCAGAATAGGACATGCTTGCATTACTGGTACTAAAATATGTATTCCAACTCCTTCTCTCCTGGGAATTTCACAGCAAAGTGCTACATTGAGGATCATAGCTTCGAATATTTGACAAAATATTTAATCTCGGAAAGAGAAGCAGAGGGATTGATGTTCTGACATTTTGACTGTGTCTGTTCAACGTTTCTTTTGATTTTTCTTTTTGTCATGAGAATAAATAATTGGTGCTTTCAGAGATGGATTATGTTGCATTTGTGTAAGTACTTTCTGGAAGTATGTTGTGTCATCTTAGTCTGGCAGGAGTCCTGAGGGAGGAAACGAAAACATAAAACCTATCTGAAATTCAGTTGGTTTAATATTTTTTTTGTTAACAGCTTCAAACTTAGGAGCTGTTTGATCTTTCAGTGTAAAATTAGGCATAAAACTGATAGAGATCCTTTCACTTGTATCAAAGTCACAAATGTGTAACATCAGTGAGTTCCAACAACTACGTTTTTTAAGCAAACTTAGTGGGTAAAATAATTTTTTTTTTTAATGGATGCAGCTTTAATTCAGTCCCAGCAGAAGCCTGGAATGTACCTCTTGCATTTGAAGGACATTTATGATAAGGCTTCCAGGGTTCTACTTCCTTCTAGGGCTTTGAAGCCACCTAAGGGAACTGTACTTCAAAGTAACTAACTGTGAAAATAACATACAAGGGGACTGATGTATTATCTAACTATATATGTTGAAGTGGATGGGAACTGAATGACCAAGGTTCTGAAATCTCAGTTTGAGGTACCTTTCAAGCTATGTTTCATTTAAAGCAAGTAGAACAGGTGAGCATTGGACTAAAATGTCTGTGATTTTTTGTAAAAGCCTATTCTAATGTTTGCCCTAGTAGATTGTAATATGTATGTGTGAACATACATTTTATGGAGCTTATATATACTGATGAAGGAAATTATTGCATTTACTTCTGAAAGGCACTATTCTGTATACAAGGTTTACTAGTTCAGCCCTGTTGATATATCTGATAATTTACTACAATAAAAGAGAAAAAAAAATAGCTGCACAGAAAGAAGGAGGAGCAATTCTGGTCTTTTATATACAGCGCAAGTTCCATTGCAGCCAGTGAAATTAGTGCGTGTAAAATTCAGCTTGTGGTACATACAGCTCTTTTTAAATGGGTGAGGAAAAACGTAAAACTGCTGTTTGCTTGGTCGCCTCTGTTATTTCAACATTTGCACAGTAGCTGATGTCTTATTTCTTGCACAGTAAAAAAGATAGATTTGGTTAACTTGAGTTGCACCCTCTTACTTCACTATTTGTGTGAAAACACCCAGTTTATGGAGGTACTTTTGCTGATAGTCAAGGTTGATCACATGAGGAAGAGTCTCAAGACTTGTTCCTAATGCATCTTGATACCTTTCTAATAATACGGTCTTTCTGGGTATTTCTGGAAGAAACCAAAGCAAGCATAGCTCTCCTGGCTGCAGGGAAATATTGCCATTTTACAGCAACTGAACATTTAACCCAGAGCACATACATAATTAAATGACTAATCTGACTTTTTATAGTTTGGCTTTTGAGGTTAATATGGATTTGTAGTTAATTTATTTTCCAGAATTGCAGACAATTTGTGTAGAGTATTTCCCCTCACTGCTAGCTAGGTACAAAACAACTGCCAGTATTGTAAGACCATCTGTTAAAGTTCTGCATGTGTCAGCAACACAGAGGTGCCAAATGAGCCAAGTAAGTTCTGGATAGCTTGAAGTTGAAGGATCTAATACACCTCTTTGGCACCATGGTGTAAACTCAACAGTTGTTAGTGGAAGTTGAATGACAAAATCACTATGGGAGAAGTATCCGCCCCCAAAGATCTTTTCTGTGTGAATTAGCTGCCATCATTACAGACCATTTGGGGGAGGGAGATTCAGCTTTTGCTGGTTTGGGGCATGCTGGGGTTTTAGTTACCAGCTGTCAAGGAATATAAGTGACACCACTACCATCTTAAGAATTTCCTTTGTGTTTAGCAGACAGTAGCCAGACTGTAGCAGTTCAGAGAAGCTAACTGTACTGATCATTTAAACACAACTAAAGCTTTTGTCTTAATGCTGCTCAGCAATGTCCTTCTGATGTCTAAAGCCCTGCAGCATGACTCGCCCCAGAGGGTATTTTAGGAACATATCCGCAGGTGCCCATAAAATGGTAGGAGAGAGACAGTTTCCCTTTGAAGCTTTGCCTGGTCATGGCAATACTTGCAGAGGATGTAGGGCAGACATGCTCGCTGCCCCTCCCTGTACCAGGAGCTGGAATGCTGTAGCCCATTTCTGTGGCTACCAAGTTCTAGGTTATTCTGGACAGAGGCATTTTAAATCTTCTCTCTTGAAGCAGTTCCTTTATTTTTTAATGGAGTGTACTTTGGGCTAGAGGGATGGAGAACACGATTACAAATACTCATGGACATGGCATTCACCTTTTAATGAGAACTACGTTCAAGCCCTTAATCTAATTAGTATGTCTTTATAACTACTGGATTATGGCCCTGCTCACCCTTCCTGGCTTCCTCTGTCAGACCTGATTATATATTTGTTCCATACAGGATGCGCCAGAATCAGCAATGACAACATCTTCCTTCTTTCCTCTCTACCCATCGTCTCCTCCCGTCTTTTTTTCCTGGGATACTCTTTTAACTTCAGGGCAGTTTATTTGGAAATGGAAGGTATGAGTTCAGTTTCCTTAGGACACAGCTGTTAGTGATGCACAGGTCTTTGGTAATGTTAATGGTGTTAGTAGTTGAGCCTCCCAGAGACTTGGCTCATTAGGAGCTTTTGTTAGTTGACATAAAGGTAGTGGAAATGGGAATGACGCGTCTCTGCCACAGAATGGTTTTTCAAAAACAAAAAGGTTAACGAGCCACTAAAGCATTTTCATGTGTTAGTCTTTGGGGCTGAAGCATGTTTAAGCTGGGTGGTCACATTTTGCTATGATATTTGTGAGACTTGCACACTGTTTGATCCTAAAGCATTTGGATATAGAGATCATTGTTATAACACTAATTACATTTTTAACGTGGAAATCGCGTGCATGCAAACAGGTTGATGTTTATGGATTTAAGCTTGGTATACCTAAGCTATTGCAGCATATAAAAAAATATTTGATATATGCATGTGATGGCTTGGTATATAGAGCTCTAAAAGACGTGGTTTGGGAATGGCTCTTTGGAGTACCCTCCAGTCATGCTGGTTTGCCAGGCCAAGGATTCTGTAAGAATGAGAGGGGATAATAAACTGTTACTGAGGTTCTTAAATTTTAGTAATGAACAACATTAATTTTGCGAAGTAAAAGTAAACTTGCAGCTTCTTGCAGTGCTTTTCTTGCAACTGATTGGAGCTTCATCCACACAAGCTACATGTGCTAACTGGGCTGTGCCTGTTTCAATCTGGCAGTCAACAGAGGAGGGAACAGAACAAAGGTGTATAGCAGGTGCATATGTTCTCTATTGTGGGATGTCAGAAGAGCTGGGAATGACCTTCTACCCACGTCTGTGATCTGTAAATCTTCATGGTATTCCCCACAGCCTGGAACAGGGCAGCCAGATCACAGCAAGAGCAGGATTTAAGGTATCTCCTTTTCTCTGGTGTTTCCTGATTCCTCACTCCAGTGAATGACTTCTGTGGATATTTTTCCTTTTTCTCTTTTACATAGGAAGCCTGGATCTCTGATTCAGGGATCCAGATTTTGCTCTTTAGATGCCTAAAATTTAGACAGCACGGCAGTGAACCTGATTTCCTTTTGTGGATTTATCTGATAGCAGCCCATAAATTGAATTTTAAAGTGTTATCTCCAGTCCCAGAATAAATGTTGCTGTTGCATCTCTGTGCATTTCCTGTAACTTAGATTACCTGCTAGCAACCCAGGCAGACTACTCACATCTTTGCAAGACTCTTAGAAAATTAATATGAAGATGTTGCTTCTCAGAAAGCAAACCAGTGTTCAGTGTTGTGAGGTGAGTCATCAGCCATCTGCTGCGCTTGTACCTACTCAGTTGATCACGTATGAGATGTGGAGCAGATGTCACACAATCACGCAGTTCTGAAAACAACGCAAGGTATTCCAGGAAAACAGATTCGCCAGTACTGAGAGTTTTCAGAGTGTGGCCGTATTTAACAACATCAAAGTTAAAAGTCACTAAAAAAAGAGCCTACTCAAATTAATAAGAAAGATACTAGGAGATGAGCTGTTACTAACATTTTCCTGTCAGTACATTTGTGGTAAAGAAAGAAGCAAAACTTAGTGAGGAATTTAGAGTCCACAAATAGTGCATCAGATCCCCATCTGATACTAAGAAGTGTAAATCCATTAGCTTCAGTAAAACGATGCCCGTTTACAGCTGCTAAGGATCTTGTTCTTTGTGGAGCATTTTGCGATAAATTTTGTTCTGAATCCATATTACGAATGAAAGAAGAGTTGCCACTGTAAATAAATGTAAAACAAAAGGACTGAACTGATATATTTTTGTGAGATAAATCTTTTATTTTTTTCTCAGTTATCCTACTACTGGAGGTTGGGCTGCTGCGTGGAAGGGCAGTGGGAGAAAGAGCAGGTGTCCCACATATGTGGCAGCTCTGAAGGAACTACGCTTTTAAAAGAGGGTATTCTCCAAAGAGGGGTGGTTCCTTTTGTTGCAGGTGTTGTCATTTCTTTCCCATACTGTGCTGCATGTAGAGACACAGCCGCATCTCCTTTGGTGCGGTGGTGCAGGTCATAATGTAGAGTCTGAGCAAGGGGCTAGGAGGAGGCAGGATTTGAATGGAGACACTGCTGAGCACAAGATGCCACAAAATATGTTGTATAGATACGGTTACTTCTCTAGCTTGGACCTTTTTACAGTCAGTGTTCAGCCACTGATTTTAACTATGGTGGCATTAAATATCTCCAGATCCCTACCATTTCCAAATTCAAATGCAGACATTTTCGAACTGATGATAATACGGGTCCAGAGGAGGTCACAAAAATGATCAGAGGGCCGGAACACCTCTCCTGTGAGGACAGGCTGAGAGAGCTGGGGTTGTTCAGCCTGGAGAAGAGAAGGCTCCAGGGAGACCTTATTGTGGCCTTTCAGTACTTAAAAGGGGCCTATAAGAAGGATGGGGACAGACTTTTTAGCAGGGCCTGTTATGACAGGACAAGGGGTAATGGTTTTAAACTAAAGGAGGGGAGATTCAAGCTAGACATGAGGACGACATTTTTTACAATGAGGTGGTAAAACACCGGCCCAGGTTGCCCAGAGAGGTGGTAGATGCCCCATCCCTGGAGACATCCCAGGCCAGGCTGGACAGGGCTCGGAGCAACCTGATCTGGTTGAAGATGTCCCTGCTCTTAGCAGGGGGGTTGGGTTAGATGAGCTTCGAAGGTCCCTTCCAACCCAAATTATTCTATGATTCTATGATTCTGTAACATATAGTTGGTTTTTTCTGCAGTGCTGTAGCCCAGGACTGCCCAGATCACCATTGCTTGCAAACTGAGAGCTCATAAAAATGTGAGGCACTCCAGTAATTTTAAATCACTCTGTCCTGACTAGAGTGATTTAAAATCATTGGAGCGCTTCACATTTTTTCAGTTGTTCCAGTTTGGAAAGCAGTCAAGCAACACTGTAGCATAATGCATGAAAGCAACCTGCCTTAAATAATAATTTTAGTCTTTCAAAACAATGACACCGAATTAGAAATGTCACTGTGGAAAGATGTCCATCAAGGACTCTCTAAATAGACGTCTCAACCTATTTTTCTTTTATGGCCCAAAGTCTCAAGTCAGCAGTACAGTCCAGTAATGCCCTAAGGGACATGTCCTTTTTGAAGTCAGAAGGAGGCTATTGTTTTCAATAGATGGAGAGCCAGAAATCATCTTTATTCAGAAAGTCAAAGGGAATTAAGAAACTGAAGAGATTCTGAATTGTGGGCAGGGTTGGAGATTGAGCCTTTGGTAGAAGAGAATTTATGACTGAGTCATTGCAAAATTGCAGTGTTACAAACACTGGAAGCAAAATGTTGCTATCAGCTCATTTCATTTCCATTAATTCAGCAGAACTGGACATTGATGTGATGCAAGAGAAAAATTATGGATCCTACTGCTCTGGATTCCCTTGAGATGCTCCTGGATTATTAGTGACACCAGGTTTTTGCTATTGGAACATCAATGTGGTAGCGATTGCCATGTGAAATGCTTTGATGCCACTGAAAGAAAGGGAGCATGTGGTAGGAATAATGCTCAAGCGGATGTAAAAGTGGGGCTGGACTGCCAGGCGGCATGTCAGAAACAGCGCCGGACCGTTCTGCAGTGAGCCAGTGGCAGTTCCTCAGCATGGGGAGTGTTTTTGAGATGCTTTCCTTTGTCTCGTGGTGGTGGTGGTGTGTAGTCGCAACTTGCTCTGCAAGTAAATCCTGCCCCAGTGATCAGCAGAAGCATCACTCGTGTTTTCGGAGTCTTTCTCTTCATCAAAGATGAAATGCCATAGTTAAAACAATTAAGAGAAAGCTGTTGCAGCTGATGGTGCACATAAAGCAGTGGCAGAACAATATATTAAAATATTTGGATTTAGCTGTGTTCTAAATTTTGCTTACAAGCTATATGCTACTTTTGACAAGCAATGTGAAGTTCAGACTGCAGCAGATGTGAGATAAAGATGAGATGTTCAAAGAGCCATTCTTGATTTTTATGGGGACTGTCATGGTTTAATCCCAGCTGACAGCTAGAACCACGCAGCCACTCGCTCACTCTCCCCACCTCCCCCACTTCCCCAAAAAGGGTGGGGGAGGGAATCGAAAAGGAAAAAAATACTCATGGGTTGAGAGAAGAACAGTTTAATAGGACAGCAAAGGAAGAGACAATAATAATAATAATAGGATATACAAAACAAGTGAGGCACAATGCAATTGCTCACCACCAGTGGCACTGATAGCCCATTCATTCCCGACGAACTCCAGTTTGTATACTGAACATGACGGAATATCCCCTTGGCCAGCTTGGGTCAGCTGTCCTGGCTTTGCTCCCTCTCAGCTTCTTGTGCACCTGATAGAGCATGGGAAGCCAAAAAGTCCTTGACTACCTGGCAACAACCAAAACAGCAGTGTATTATCAACATTCTTCTCATACTAAATCCAAAACACAGCTACTAGAAAGAAAATTAACTCTATCCCAGCCAAAACCAGGACAGGGGCAGGTAGAAATCACTTGCTTAATAGTAGTTTCTACACTGGAAGGAAATCAGGCCCCTATGCCTCTGCATACCCACAAAGCTATCTGTCACCCCAAAAGAAGCATGCAGAGTTGGGGAAGAGGTGACAGAATGACACAAATTTTGACAAAGTAGATACTTGGTAAACCTTGCCAACATCTTTTCTTGTTGAACTCCAGATTCTAAGGATTGAACTCAGCTGATCTGGGACAAGAAGCACTGTGGCAGGACACTTTTCCATCTCAGCCAACCCAAGTTATTGCAGCTCAGATAATCTATACTAGAATATTCACAAAGTGTCCGTGTTTATTCACAGCAAAATACAACTCTAGTGTAAAATAATTCAAAAGTTGGCCACAGACCAACTCATAGCTAATAGAAGATGACAGAGTAATCAAATAAGTTATTTTTTTATAAAATTGCCTTCTCTCTTCCACCCCAAGTGAAAAATAATGTTCTTGCACTAGCTGTATGCACTGCTTTTATGCCGTTGAATAAGCAAGTTATTGTATTCCACAGTAAAAATTAATTTGAAGCACGTTAGTTTAATGGCACACTGGTTTAATCAATATATGTTGTCTTTGGTTTTTTTTCCTCTGTAACAGATACATTTACCTTATGCCAGAGAACAAATTCCTATAAAAATGGATAGGGGTGGATTTTTTTTTTGTATTGCATGTTTTCATATGTAGAACTTAAAATTAGCTTTAAGGATTTTTAAATTATTCATGTATTTATAGACACATAAACACACATACATATATACATGTAATTATTGTGAAAGTCCTCTGACATATTTGCAGAAAAAAATGTTGCTATTTGAGCAAGTAGGAGAAAGAGAAAGGGAAACTTGATGATCATCACCCTACTGTCTATGAAGTTCATGATCTCAAAGTAGCTGTGGGCCAGAAGAGGCCAGAACTGGCAACTCAGAGAAGAGTCAAAGGTACAAGAATACAGAAGAGGTAGCACCAGTTCTCCTCCTGTGAACATGTATACATGTGAAAGCATACTACGCATACATCTACACATGTGTAGATATATATATACACACACATTTATATCTGCTGATTCAAAGAGTCCATCCTGTAGGCTTATGTTTCAGCTCATCATCGGATAAAGCTGTGCTGGGATGAGGGCTGGCACAGTCATAGGGAAGGAATAAAATGGAACCGAGGCGAGTCTGCTCCTCTCCTTCGTACTCAGTGTGTCAGATCAGAGACACATGGAGACCTGCTGTCCCACCAGCCAAAACTTCTGAGACTCAGGGAGCTTCCAGTGATTTCAACTCAATGTTCTCTGCCACTGCCAAGGCCATTTTTTCCAGCCTTTTCTTCCTTCCATCCTTCCCTGCCACTTTCATTTTTTCTCTTCCCTTTCAATCTGTATTTACAGTATATGGCATTCTTCTGTTCTTTCCCTCCCTCCAGAACTTTTCTCTCCATCTCTTTTCTTTCCATTTTGCTTATCCCCTTCTGATTGACTCTACTCCCACAAAAAAGTAATATCATGGAACTGTCACACTGTTTCTCCACCTGGGGTCTGTCTTGTCCATTTTATTTGTGAGCTTTTAATGGAAGAGGCTGTGTGAAACCTCTTGACTGTATAGTGCCCACCATAATGGGTCCTGCTTTTTCACTGGCCTTTACACAATACCTTGTTAAACATGAGTCATGATAATCAGATCCTACAACAGCATTATTTGTCTACAATAGTGCTTCTCCTCTGCTGTTTCCTCAGCACAGCCACTTCACACATTTACACAACTGCTTCCTTTATGTATCAGTGCTTTGTAATCAGCGTATGGTTCATGTTACAGGTTTCTCGGGTTTCAAAGTGAAATAAAATGAGCTTCCTTCCATTTTGAGAATATCCTTCTGTTTAAGAAGTCCAAGCAAAGACACACATTATTAGTAAGCTCACAAGCAACTGCCAGAAAACAGAAAATTTTGGAATGGAAACACAAGTGAAATAACAGAAATACTGTTTGTTGTTTTTTCTTGGTGCAACAGCAAGGGAAAATATTTAGAAATTCAAATTATTAATTTCTTTCTTATTTTAATGAAGTAGATGTGGTTTTGTAATATTTGCCAATATTAGTACTCCAGGGAACAACTGTGGGTCAAATCCTTCTGTGATGTTACTGTTGGCTTCTTAGGGTTCCTGCAGGAGTGAGTGTGGTGCAATGCCATTAGCATCGGTTAGCAAGCACTCTTTCATTTGTTTTCATGCAAAACCTGAACAGTTTGCAATTAAGAAAGAGCAAATTACAAAGGCTCAGGCTCCTAGATCAAATCTGCCCTTAATTTGGGGGTTGGAAGCCTTATCCAAAGACTCATAAATATCAGTATTTTAGGTTCTTCTTACTTCTCTGTTATCGTTACAGCTATATAGTACTACCATTTATGTCAGTACACATGAAACATTTAAACTCACGCTGGAATATATACCCAAACCTTCTAGTTCAACTTCAGACTTTAAAGGAGAAACCCCAAAGGGAGCAGAGGCTCTGCTCCAGCAAGGTGCTTAAGCTGCTGCTCAATTTTGTGTAAACGGGTCACTCCAGCTTTAGAAGCAGTGAGGTTGAAAGACTGTGAATTAGAGGAGCTGACAGAGAAGAGTCAGTTGTTATCCTATACTACTGACCTGATGAATTCCAAGGTTAGAGCAAAGAAGAACTGGAACTGTTGTTTCCATAGTCTCAGCTTAGTCATAAACATGCGTTTTGCTTGTGTTTAAACGCTTGGTCAGAGAGAGGAAGTAGGCTTCCCTCAAAACTGATGTGTAAGCGATGTCTGTGCCTTTGGAACCAGACTCCTGGCCATTCACAAAAGTGTGTCATAGTTGGTCATCACAGCAAACTGACTCAGTAATGGAAAAGGGTTCCAGAGGGTCACGGGCTTGACAGACTAGTTTGTTTCTTTCTTTTTTTTCATTAATATCATAACTGTTCTGGCCACAGAATTTATCCCATCTGCCTTTGAAAATCGTGATCCTTGAGAATGCCCATTTAAAAGAAGCAGCTGTTTTTTACCATCGTGACCAACTCATTAGAAGCCAGTACGTTATGTCTTTATTAATGTTGAGCAGTGCCTTATACCATAAAGGGCCCGTAGAAATTAGTGGCTTAATTGCAAAGAAGGTTACTGCTCAACAGTTTTCACTGTTGTTACATATGTGACTTTACAAACAGCCCCATAAAAATTCTGAATATTTCTAAAATGTCCCACTTCTTTGGTCCATGCAATAGGAAGCATTGCACTGTAACTTTAAAATGCCAAAAATAATCAAGAAGACATGTTAGCCATCTCTTCAGAGTGTTTCATTTCCAAGCCAATAAATTCAGCTGCTGAATTTTTGTCCTTTGTTTTAGGATGTGACAGTTCTGTTGCATAACTACAATTAAGGAATCTCAGAAGGCTCCGAAATGTTACAATATTCTGTGGATGCAAATGCAGAGTGGTTTTTTGTTTAGTTTTACAGCAGGGAAGGGGCACTGGAATGGCAGCATGTTGCCTTTTTTTAACATCTAGTTTATGATTCATTCTAAAATGTTCTTTCATTTGGAAT
Organism: Pampusana beccarii; assembly: GCA_013399365.1. NCBI lineage: Eukaryota > Metazoa > Chordata > Aves > Columbiformes > Columbidae > Pampusana > Pampusana beccarii. The sequence continues at coordinate 131,310 of VWYH01003835.1, read as the reverse complement.
TAACTTCAGATATTCCTGTTCTGACAAGCAGAGTAAATATTTTAGCAAGGACTTTTTAGAGAGAAATTTTGACAGTAACATACTCCTCCCTTAGTGTTACAAAGGAAATACTTGCTATCCAAACCCAGAGTCGGCATTTTAATGGAAATGGTTCCAAAAGCATACGTAGGATGTTACAAATGTAAAATGCATTTAATGAAAGACTATACAGATGCCTTTCATGCATTTTAAATAAAAATTTGAAGGAAAGTCTCTAATTTGAGACTTGAGAAAGTCAACAGCGATCTCTGAGCCATATGCTTGTTATTACAATAGTGTGTTGTATGTAACTGTCATTCAGTGAGAAGCAACACAGACCAAAAAGGAAAAGACATATAAAACCATGAAGTTAAAGGAGGAGAGACCATCTTACAAAGCGTTTTTCATTTTGTTTTGCCTTGATTAGAAGGCTTTTCCTTTGCTCGCATAATTCCTGCTGATGTCTATAGGGCTTATTGAAGACATAGGAAAAGGAGAATAGAGGCCAAGCTGTGTGGGCTATAGTGAACCAAAACTGCAAAGAGATGCATACTTGACAGAGAGTTTAAAATAAAAATAAACCACAGTTTCTTTGCTTGGTCTCTGGAGCAGAAAGTCGCAAAACAAGCAGAAAACTTTTGGTTCTTGGTGAAATGCTTAGTTTAGCTTCTTTACCTCAGTTTCAGACTTTAACCTTCATTTCAATGAAAAGAATTTAGACCTGATTTGACTTAGGTTTATGTTTGTGAAACTGGGACCTTGGAAAATATTTCAGAAGTAGCTTTAGCCTTACGTTTGCATCTTGTTCTTTGGGAAATGTGGTGGAGGTAACCTTGATTTGCTAGTTAGTGGAGTCACGCTTTATTGTGACAGAAAACTAAGAACAGTCCTTCAATGAAAATAACAAAGACCTACCCCATGGTGATTGATGAGAACGTTGTACAAGTGAAATGAGCTGGAAAGTCATCATCTTGTCTTTTCCTTTGCCACAGGAAAAGCATAACAGAGAGATTTCTTTTATTCTGGTCCTGATAAGGAATCTAACGAAGCATAAGGAGAGGTTACACAGCATGGAAATGCGTTACACCCAGCTGCTCACTAGCTTCCAAAGCTGCAGTAAATAATACAGTTGCTATTTAATAAACAAAAGAAAACAGAAGTCCTTTGATAGTGATCCCTGGCCTCTCTCATTTGCCCTTCTGAAGATACAGTTTGTTTCTACTTAATTGACTGTCATTTTGGAATAACATAGAGTTTGATATTGTATTGGATGATTTGTAATGTTTGGGGTTTTTTTTTCTGACAGGGAAAACAAAAGACTTGTCCTTCTAGGGCCTGATTCAGCAAAGCACAAATGTATGTGTTCCAGGTTGTCTAGATTGTGGCTACTTTTAGTCTCACAGGTTTTCCGTGAATGGTTATGGTAAAGATACACAAGAAGACATGTAGTTTTATTTTCTAAATTGGCTTACAGGATCAATACCATATTTTTTTGCTTGTCACAAGTTACCCTTTTGAGAAGCAACAATGCATTTGTCGCAAGCTATATTTGTCACATGCATCATTTGTGACACTTTACTTTCAAAAGCTACTTTTTCGTGGAAGTAGTTTGTTCCATTGATTGGCTCTTTTTACAAGTTAACTTTTAACATACCTTTGGCTTTTTATTAAAAATCTCTGAAGAGTTTGTTTTGTTTAGCATATGGGGAGGTGGGGGAAGAGAGAGAATACTGTGCCTGTGAACTATTGGAGGCAATCTTCTCCCCTCCCAAGAAGACTACTGACCCTCCTGTTGCACCTTTCCCCCCATCTCCAAGCCTCACCCTCATGCCCAAGGCAGAGCTAATATTTCTCTATTGTGCTAGCATTAAGAAATAAGCAGGCTCATCACTCATTGTGTCACCACGAGTTGAAGATGTCTTCTTTTTTAAGAACCAGTCAAGTGTTCAAAAGAAAACAAGGCAAGGTTTACACTAATTTACACTAATGTAAATCAGTGTCATTTTGCTCAGAACTGGAGGGGCTATGGCCCACAGCACTTCAGAGAGACTCGGCAGATGTGTGGGACCGTATCCCACCACTTCAGCCACAGCAAACATCTCAGGCACATCACTGCCTGTTAGAGTTTGTTATATCTGGGATGCAGAGATGAGCTCCTGAGGCATGCCAATAGCTGGCATCTTCTGCTGATCTACCTTGCTCAGTAATCACCTGGCCTGTGGGAGAAAGCAACCCGAAGAGATGGGCCACAGGGCCTAAGGGTGAATGTGGTGGGAGAGGAAATAGCTGAGTGGGATGTGGTGCAGTGAAGGCAGTAAGAGAACGGTCAGAACTGGGGATGGGGCAGGAAAGGGCAACAGGGCACATGAAGGGAGGAAAGAAGTAAACGAAAAGGTAGGAAATCAGAAGAGAAAGGAGAAGTGATAGACCATGTAAGTGGAAGGGAATGGGCAGCCATTTTCCCCTAGTCTGGTGCTATCAGCAAACTTCTCATGCTTTCAGTGAAAATAAAAGACTTGTGCAGTTTCTTGACTCCTCTAGCAAAATCTTTTCTCTGCGCTATGTCTGTAGGCTAAAGTGTTTGCCTGTTCCCCTTGTAAAACTGTTGGTTCAAGAGCTATTAATTTTGAGAGTAACTCAATCTGCTGAGTGCTTCCAAGATACAATCTTTTTTTTCACCCTACTTTTGATTTGTGTGTACCAAGGCATCAGCAAGTTTCGCATCCTGAAGATTATTTTGACAGTTCATACAAAGCTATAACAGTGTTGCAAGGCTATATGTACAGTTCTTGGACTGGGGGTCCTGGCCAAGCTGATTCCAGTAGGCCACTGTCCCCTCTTGACTCCTCCATGAAGCCTGTTCGTATCCATAACTTATATGCAAGAAATCTTTCCTCTTGTATATATCCTTGGTTTTCTTGAATGATTTTATGTCTGTCTAACTGGAAGCAAATTCTAAATCTTTGGAGTACTTAATAAACATTAACCAGTTAATCTCTGCAACACTCATGAAGTAGTTAACTGGTACCGCTGAATTTATAATACGGAGCAAGAGAGGCAGCAAAGTTAAATTAACTCCTGTGGCTGGAGCTCAGGTTGTAATTGACCCCAATGTTGAGCCATTTTACAGCACGGACGAACATCATGATACTTCTGTCATGTAAGTACATTACAGGCAAAACAAATTATTGAAAAGTGGCTTTTAAAAAGTACACAACTGAGCTTTATTTATTTCGTATTCTCTGGAGAGTTTAGGAAGGGATTGTCTTCTTACTATCCTCTGTGTCACATCTTTAATAAAAGCTGTTAACTATTTACTACAAGAGTGTCTAGCTCTAGAGAATAGCTGTATTTCGATGCCTGGTGTAGTGCTGTCACTTTTGTCTCAGAGAAGGCTGGCTACCTCTCTCTGAAGGTCCTACTGCTTCCAGCGACTGTGGGAGAAGGATGAAAACATTAAAAAGTGGTGGGACAAGCTCAGGTCTTCAAAAATTGATGGATAGAGCCCCAGTGACTTCATTGGGCTTTGGTTGTGCCTAATATGAAGCCATCTTCTTCCTCAGCATGCAAGTGCTCTTCATGACTATGCTGAATTGCTAGACATTTTCATTATGGAAGCAATCAAAATTAATTAGGCCTGAAGTCCAAACTCTACAGTAACCCCAGTTTCTAATTCATAAAAGTGACTCCTCTATCCTGCCAGCCTCTTTTACAGTGCCTTGAGCTCTAATGTATCTCTGTATGTCACAAAATATATTTCCTTATCTATCAGGAAATGGACCAGGCCTGTGTTACAACTTTAAACAAATTTTCTATTAAACAAAAATGTCTGGACTGAGTTCATAACTTTGAAGGAGCCATAAGAATTATGTGCCCAAGTCCTATTGATTTTATATGATGTTTGGGTTTCTAACCTGTCGGATTCTATTGACTGCTTTTTTCTCAGTTTTAAAAAGCGTAACTTATTTTCTTGTTGCCATGCAGGTGTTTCATAAAAACCCCATGCATTTTTAGTGGATACTGTTTAAAAAAAACAGCTGAGAAATTAAAGGAACAGTTGTCTTGCACCCTTCGTGTCTAGCCAAGGATTTGATGGTTTTCAAAAAAGTCTTGGCCAAAATGTTCAAAGCTTCCTTGGGTGCAGGAGATCTGGTCATCCAGATCCCCTGGGATACTTCTAAAATCTCACCCTTTGTTGTCGCGTATCAGCATATAAACAAATGTCAGCCTTCTTGATGGCACACTGCAGACAAATCCAGTGAGAATTTCTGCAGAAATGTTAGTAATGTTTCCAAGGTGTTGATAGACCTTTAGGAAAAGTAGTGTGTCATAAATCTCGATGTATTTACATAATTTAAATGCTCCTCTGGACCAAAATCCGTGTGGTCTAAGCTGTTTGCACATGATTTTGGGCATGTTGTTAGCCTTTTTTCTGAGCTAAGCCCTTCTTGTGCTCAGGTGACAATGCAGGGCAGTCATCTTCCAGGGCCTTCCACACTATCTCTAACGTTAGCTTAAGTTAGGAGTCCCCAGCAGATAAATCTACAGATTTACTTTCCGAGAAGACTTTACCTCCTAAGTCTGAAGCTGTTTGTAAAGCATTTTTCTTGATGTATGTGCACAGCATTGTTTCAGCTTTCTAATCACTGACCAGCTGGCTTGTTAGCGAATAGAGCTGCGGGCCCCTTGCCACGTTTCATGTGAGGTCTTGGCTGGGTGGCCAAGCAGGCAGCCTGCAGCCAGTGTCAAAGCAATTCAAGAGGTATTGGCACAGCAGTGTCCCCATTAATTTCTGCTTGTCACATGCTGTCATGCAAGTTACACCAGAGAGGAAATGACCGTTAAAAAAAAAAAAAAAAAAAGTACGCTTGTGGCACTTGGTCCCCTCCAGACGTTCTCCCGAGGTTAAAGAAGTGGATACAATTAGCTGCTATCCACAGACAGCTGCAGGGAAGGAGAAGCCGAGATCTGGGCCCCACAGCAACGTGTCTTTCCTGTTAGCGAGGAGTGTCGCTGTCAACATATGCCATATTTTTAACCCTTCACGGAATCTGAGTAAATTTAAAAGAGCTATTGTGACCAACGGAGTCACAAAGGTGCTGGTAAACACCTGTAGTGCTGATTGAGCAACGTTCTCCTCTAGGGATGGGGTTTTGTTTGTTGGTACCGTGTCTCGTAAGGACCAGTGTAAGCAGTGCTGGAGGGAAATCAGCTTGTCAGTGGCTGATAATTTACTTTGTAGATTGCAGATTTTGTAGTTTGTAGATTCTGGCAAGGCGCGAGCAAGTTATTTCTGTGAACTCCTCTCAGAAGCATGCTGAAGTAGTTAAAGGGAGGCACATCCAGCTTTGTGGATTTTCTGCGTGGACTGATTTCTCTGATTGCATCAGGAGAGCTTCCACAAGGGTTGCAATAAGTGACGATATGCTTAGGATGTCCCAAAATGCAGCTTGGGAATGTAGAAGCAAAATTTATGAAGAGGAAATGGCAATGATGTCCCACAATGAGAGAAGGAAATATATTAGAAACAATCAAAAATCTTATTTAAAGCTGAAAGCACTAAGCTCTACTGAGAGGTGATAGAGATAGGGGGGGAGTATACACAGTGCTCCAGAACAGATTGACTTAGTCAAGTGAAAGTCTGGGGTTTACCCCAGAAGGAAGAGGCTCACAGCATCAGTTGAAAGAAGGATGACTTGCCTTGTTGAGGAACATGACCGTTAAAGAAGCTGGAATGACATGAAAGTGTACTCCAGAATTCAAACTGCAACTCTGCCCCAGCCATTCAGCTTGACCTGATGTGATGCTTAGATGCCGAATTTTGACTGGTGTCAGTCCCCAGACGTGTGCCAGAAGGGGCTTCAGAGCCAATGTGTGCAAATCACAGATGCTATTTCAAGTCATCTGCATGGGGCTTACCAACCGGGTGAGCCAGTAAAGGTTTGGGGGATTTCTTTGTTCATTTTAGTCCTCATCTCTTTTTCAGATGGTCTGAGGAATAAAAGAACAGAGTGGGTAACAACTGTCAAACCAGGATGTGCTGTGACTTCTGTCTCCAATACAGTTTTATGAAAAACTTGTAATAAAAGAAAATAGGTTTCCCAGAAAGTATTTGGGGATGTACAAAGCTGTGATGATATCATCCAGAGATACAGGGAAAAATCTGTTTGTTTGCTTGTCTAGGCTCAGATCTATGAGAGCTGTGACTTCTATTGTTTTTTTCTGCTGGACACAAAGAGTGGAAAGGTTCGAGCAGTGAAAAAGATGGTTAATCATAAAGTTACACTTCCCTGCTGTAAAAATTTCACAGTCAGGACAGGTCTTGGTAACGGTGCTACATTTGCCAATTTGTGTCAAATTGTTAAAACAAAATTCCCCTCTGTTCTCATTTAATTTGCATGTATTTTCTCTTAAAAATACCAGTAGCCAGGTAGAAAATGTTACGTGTTTCATTTGCATGTCTGGTAGTTCCACTTTGATAGGAATTTTTGGTACAATGAATCACTGAAAATAAGTAAGTAGGACAGTAATTGTATAGGTTTCCTTTCAGTCATGCAAATTCTTATCATCAAATATGAAAAGTAGCAGCTGATAAAGTAAAACTTGAAAGATATATATTGTGAGCTGACTTGACAGATGTTGAGGTATAAAATGAGAAATTCATGAGGAAAGACCTATAAACAAATTAATATTGATCTGCCCAAAATTAATGCATCCATGTATGCTGATACATGTGTATGCACATATGTATCCCATAGATGTTAAGTAAACATTTCACATACTGAATGTGGTCTTTGGTTCACAACTACTGACATCGGTATGAAAATCTGGTAGTATTAAGATACTGGTAATAGAGACGTACAAAGACTGAAACTTTTAAAGACCTCTAAAATATTAATCCAGGTCTCTGTTTTATGGAGGGCGGACGGAAGGTTACTCAGAAGAGTTCCTTGAACACAATCAGGTGCATCTGTTTGTCTTAATCTAGTCTTATTTACGTCACCTTTGCTGCTGGTGAGCATTGGTGTTTGGGGAGTTTGGAGCACTCCGATATCTGCTTGGTCAGGATCTCCTGCGGCAATACAAATTCAGTGGTTCCTTTCTAACTTGGGACAGTTGGTGTCCATGATATACAGGCAGGTCCATGCATAATAGTGACATTTGCGAGTTTTACTAGATACCAGGTTATTAACTGATTGACTGATTATTGTATTCCACAGTAATTTATTTAGGACTTTCTAATCTTGGTTACCGTACTGCTCCTAAGAGCAACAAAAATAGTCTTCAAAACAGTGTTTTAGAGACTCCAGTCCTTCAGGTATTGTATCTTTCAAATTGCTGTACAGACAATTACAGCCATTGAAAACAAAAACAAACGAAACAAAACAAACCACAGAAAAAACCAACCAAACAAAGAAAAACAAACAAAACAAACATGAAAGAAAAAAAAATAACAAACAAATGAGAACCAGTTATATTCATTTCAGCATTTATACTTTTGTAGTGGATTAGGATGGATAACATTACCTTCAATGAGATTATTCAAAACACTAAAATGCATGTATACATACGCGCATACTTTTGTTAGTGTACATCTGTAGAGTTCTTCATCCTAACAACTGGATAATCCAGACTCATCTGTCTGAGATGTGCTTTCTTTCTTATAAAAGTTGTTTAAAATAGATTAGAAACTGTTGATCAGAATATATTTTAAAATATCCATTAATCTACTCTAAGTGTATTGAAGTATCTTTGATATGATCAAAATAATTTTACAATTGAAAAAGAATTACGCAAATATTTCATTTACTATTTAAATATATATAAGGGTTAATTAAGTTTCAAAAAATTATTTACCTTTAGGGCAGCAACATTCAAAACATGAACAATTATTAGACCAATTCCTTGCATAACTTTGGCATTTATTAGTTTCCTTCTGCTAATAATACGCTAAAAGAATTTGCTGTATTTTTCTCTCTGCACAGCATTTTATTCCTTGAACAGAAAATGAACATTTTATCTTGTACAGTAAAGTTGATTAATACGACTAAGTGAACAGGTCATTTGGATTTATTGTTCTCTTATCAAAACAGTGAACTTATTTAAATTGAACCTGCTGTGAAGTTCACGTTCTCCTGGTACCCTCTAGTTAATTCACAGGAATATCACAGCAGTCTTCTCTTCTGAGGGACGACCCTTACCCTGTAAATACTTTCCTGAAAAGCAATGGGACTACTCTGAGCTAAACTGTTACCCACTATAAGGAACAGTTAGAGCTCTCTGTCCTGGGTGTATATGGGGTTGGATCATGGATGACTCCTGAGAGGCAAAGAGCGCAGCCTCCTCCTCCCTTTTCTGAATGTCTTGCAGGGAGACGGATCAGAATAGCTTTCTCCTGAGAGAAGAAGGAAAAGGGCACAGGGGCAGAGATGTGTCTGCCTGTCACTGTGCCCCAGACGCTGAGCCCAGCAGCTGCGTGGAGAACATCCTGCAGCTCCACACGCTGGGGGCAAATTGGTTCTCTGCCCCCACCATCACAGTCATGGCATTCTAGATAGGCTGATGTGACGGGTTCCCAGCCCAGTGTGAGGACAAGATTTAAAAAAAAAAAAGAGGCACTGCATTTAAAGGGAGTCACTACATTATTACTAATGCCTTTGGGATTCAGTGTAACAACATTAATCATGTCTTTTGCTATTCATGTATCTGTACTGTGTAATTCCTCAGGAATGCCATTGTTTTTTTGGCATTAATTAATGTTGACTGTTTGTTACAAAGTATAACCATAGAAGTGCTGTAATTATTCTCCTTCAAAAATAGGCCCTGGAGAACGTGAAAACTCTTTAAACTTTCATTCCAGCGTGTTTAAAAAACACTCTTTAAAATGAAAGCAATTTGATGAGTTCTGTAAAGTCCTGTAGGGTATGAAGGAAGCTTCATCCTTCTCTTTTGCTCAGAGGAGGTCCTGCTGTTCAGTGAGAGGCAGTGAGCCTTTTTATCGAAGTAGCTCGACTGTTTTGTTACACGTTGCTGTCTAAAATTCATCCTCTTTGTTTACACTTGTGGTTGTCTCTTACGCAAACACTCCTACAGAAAATGCTCAGGATGAGTATCCCAACACCTGCCATCCAAAATAGGGACATTCCATTCTGCTTGGCAAAAAGAGGAAAATGAGTTACAAATAAATAGAAACTCTGGGTGAAGGATGCAGGTGGTTGTACAGGTGCGTGAGATGCTCCACAGAGGAGTAGCAGAAATGTTAGGAGATTCCAAAGGATTGTTGGGTTTTACCGAATGTTAGCACAGAAATTGAGCAGGAAGAGGAAAATAGGCAGGTAATTAAAAAAAAAGAAAAAAAAGGACATAAAAACACTGTGCATTAGTACAAATGTAGGGTCTGTTGTAGCTGACAAGGATCTGTATTGTGTCGCTTTTAATTGGTGATACGACAGTATATTTTGCTATTAGGAACTCCTGTCACCATGACCAACCCTGTCACCATGACCGAGGGGCACCTGGTTAAAGGTTTTTCTTTCTTTACATACTAGTCAAAGAAGGAAACGTGAGCTTCATGTGATTCATAGCCATAGCCATAGCCATAGCTTCATGTGATAGCCATTCATATGTGTCTGTTACTGCTGGGTGCCCATGTTCTCTGAAGACATATTGTTCATAGTGTTTTCCTTCAGGTTGCGTCACACTGTGCCCCCCTTTACAAAGACAAAATCTGGCATCTGTACCTTTATCAGAGTGGCCCAACAGCCAAACTCCCACCCAGCTGCTCACTCACTCGCCCCACCTCAGCAGGATGGCTACAGAAAATAAAAGAGAACAAGGAAGAAGAAAGGTTGTGGCCTGAGATAAGACAGGGAGATTGCTTACCATAAACCATCACAGGCAAAATAGACTCACCTTGGGGAAAATTAACTTAGTTTAATGCCAATTAAGATAGATATTTAATTAGTAATTCGGGGGGGGCGGGTGGAGGAGGAGTGGGAAAGGCAAACATTCAAAGAACTCCTTCTCCCGCCTTTTTCCAGGCTCCACATCACTCCTGACTCTCCCCACCCCGAGCAGCACAGGGACATGGGGTGCAGGAGGTTGTGGTCTGTCCATGACACCTTCTCTCTGCTCTTTCTCCTTCCACCTCACACTTTCTGCCTGCTCCAGCATGGCTCCTCTTGACAGATACTTGAATTATTTGGTCGACAGCTGTGCTGTCCTCTTTTGGATTAGGCAGGCAGAGTACCCCAGAGAATCTGGCTGGTCTTAATGGCGAGTAAGTTACTGAAGGCAATTGACGGATATTCTAGCTGCAAGTCAAGATGGTGGGCAACTTGTAAAGGATCAGAGTGGTATTTTGAAAACCAGTGGCTTGGAAGGGATTTATGGATCAGAAGCTGGAGGGACGTTAAGAGGGGTCAGTGAAGCGCGGGGTCAAGAGGGGACAGCACGAGGAGGAGACAAAGGTCTGTAGGAGATAAAGGCTTTCAGTTCCTGCTGCCCCTCCGCTGGGAAGCAGGAGCCTCAAAGCCGACCTGTGGTAGAGGCAGCAACAGCAACTCCTCAGCCGAACCCAAGCCTGTCCCCATCCTCGCTGGCACTGAAGGAAGACTATGCAGTACATATCTCTGTATGTTACTGAGACTCATGACATAATATGGTGTTGCTTGAAAAGTTCATTGCAATTTGGTCCTCACGTTCAGTGCTGATAAACTCAATAAATACCAGACTGAGCAATGCCATCAGTGGTACTATAGATGGTGGAACATGCAAAAGATGGGGCATTTCCATGAAAAATTTTGCTGCTGTTTCCATTATGAGGCTTTTATAAAACTAAAGGTACATATTTGCCTCTAAGGAAAGTGTATTTGTTCGTTGCATCCCAACATAGCTCAGTTTTCTGTGGAGTTATGGATAAATATTATAGATTTGTGCGTAGACCGCATTGAAAATTAGCCTGAAAAGGGAAAACATTGTAAAGCCATGATTAACTGAAAGTAATCACACAGGAAAAATGTATATATCTTTAATTCAGGCAAAAACCATCATAGGTTTTGTGATATTAGAAGCATGACAGAAATCTCTAATCTGGAACAACAGGTGCTGTTCTGTGTCTGTGTTTGTAAACATAAAACATCAAACAGCATCTGATAGATGTTAGTAGAGGTTCGATCACTACTCATTAAGCTTGTTCTTCATATCTGCTATGGTGTGAATATTTTTGTTGTTGAGTAGAATTGATCATTTTTCAATTAACTTTTGAAAGATGCTGTTACCTGTAATTCCAAAGTATGGCACGCCTAGCTAGCACAGAAGATTTTTCAGGGAAAGGCAAACATGGAACAAGCTCATCCTTGAGACACATGAAGACTCTCCTGCAGTTATTTCTAGATCTTGGTAATTGAGATAACACTGTGTAATCATCACTAACAAAAATGGATGCATTTCTGTCAGATGAGTGGAATTACCTCAATTTAATTAGCTAGTGATCTGACTTGTGCGTGTTTACAGCCGTTATCCAATTTACAAGCAAAGGTTAGTGTCTTCTGGTATTAGTTGTGGTATCAAAGAAAACACGCAGCCAAGACTGATTCTGATGTTGCTTGCAAATGGCTGACTAAGAGTATGAGGTAATTTTCCAAAAGTGAGGCCTAATTGGTTTTGACTAGACTTATGTACAGCACAAAATTAATCATTCATTATGGATAAAAAATGATTTAAATGTTCTCTTCTTTGCTTTGATATTGAAAATCTACTTGTGCAAACAAATATCAAATTCTGAGCTGCACAATTTGATATTCTTTATTTAAAGTGCATAATAATAAGCCTATGTAATGGGATTCTGGTTTCTGCCCTGTTTCTAACTGGCTGAGAATTTAAAAATAGGACAATAATGAATCACAAATAACAAATGGTCTTTTTACATCAAAGTGCCTTTCTTTAAACACACAAATCTTTGGGCTGTTCTTCCAAGATAATTTTGAGCTGAAATCTGTTCACACATGTAATAGTAAGGAATAAGGGATAGCAAAAGAGCATAATCAACAGTTCAAAATTAGTACTAGAGAATAGCCTGTGTGGACTAACTCTGAATTTCCTGGAATAGGAAATAAAGCACTTTTTCCCCCAGTCTTCCGTCTTCTTTGTAGTACCTTTGAAATTTACACTTTCCTGGTATACTTTTTTGCTGCATATCTCATTTTTTGTGTGTGAAGAGAACTTCAGTAAATGATATTAATCTTTTGAGTCTTGTGGGGGGAGGGAGAGATATACCAGTTTCCCTTTTCAAACGTTTTCTTTTTTACCCATGCCTGGAAGAAGACTCTGAATTTAGAAACTGAAGACATTGCTTGCAGCTTGCAACTGGCAGAGCAGAATTGCATTTGCTGAGCTTGAGGAAGAAACTTGGAACAAAACCTGCATCAGTTGTAGGAAAAAAATGCTCTTGATATGTTTGGTAACTGCAGGAATGAGTTTACATACTTGACAAATGAGTAGGATGCAGAAATGTCACCAGAAAGGGACTCACCAGGGTCTACTGACTAATCCCTAAGTTCTTTAAATTGTTTTCTTATTTTTCTCTGGTATTATGTCTACCTGGAATTAAAAATTTAAAAAATTAAAAAAAAAAAAAAAAAGGCATGCTCTTAAATGTTCTTGGTGTGTTCTTTACATCTGTAAGACTGATCTAAAAACTGTTGGGATTTGATAGCACCGAATGAGAAGATAGGATGTGTATTAATTCTGCTGATGACCGAAACCTGCAGAGCTGCAGTTCTAGCTCTTCAACATGTTTCTGAACTGCAAAGGGAAATTATAGAAATACAAGAGGATTCGATACACTTTGTATATTTGTTTTAAAGGAGCAAACCGTATTATAGTGGTTGTTGAAATTATCAGATCTTAGTTTTTCCTGGGAAAGCAAAGGGAATAAAAGTCATCAGCTAGCAGGGAGTGGGGTTCTTGGTTTACCACTGTTCTTCAGAGATGATAATAATTAAATGTTGTCACAGCATCCATAGTTCCGTGATAATATCTCCATCATCAGGGTCTTCATATAAAAAGTGATTACTTTGTGACCTATTTTTTGAGCTATTTTTAAACCCATTTTCAGATACCATTCCTTTTAATAGTGTGCCTTGAATATTTACTTGAAAAATGCCTAAGTCCATAGAGACAACAAAAGCAACCAATTTCAATGTTTCCTTTTTCCCTATTCTCATATTTCATGCCATCCACCTCTTCAAAATCATTTTGATTGCTAATGACAGGACTGGCGGACACTGTGCTGCGTGGCTTATGGAAAAGGCATATGTCACCAGCAAACACGGACCTGGAGATTCATGAACTCAAGTCAAGTGCATACAAAAAATAAACTTTTTCTTTATTTCTTACTTGTTGCAGCACCTTCTCGTAACTGCCTATTTTGCAAATATAATTTTCAAGTTGACAGTATCCTTCTAATTTGGAATTCAGGGGATTTCTACTACTTAGTTTTGAGTCTGTTGGTTCATTCCTTTCACATTACTAAGATTAATGTGAAAACATGAGCACAGATGAAATAGTTTCTTCAGCTGTGGAAATGTCATAGAAGATTGCATCACTATAACAAAACAAAGCAAAATGAGAACTGTTACTTATGGTTATTACACTGATGTAGTGCTAAACTTTGTTCTGAAGGCAGTTTCTGTCCTATTCAGTAAATTCTATACAACAGGTTTTGCCAGCTAAACTTCTTCCCTCTGTAACATTAAATTCTGACAAAGTTGTCATTTGAAGAGCTTTTCTGATGGAAACAGATGCTTGTGCCTGTTGAAGTGAATGTCCACTGGGGCAGGACAAAGCATAAACTTGTAAGATGCAAAGTGGTTTGTGGTTTAAAGTTAAAAGCAAAGAGCTGATATGTATTTCCCTTAATTAGAAAGCGTTCTTTTAAAGTTGTCTGGGATTTACAGACATACTTTTGCTATTTCTTTTAAGTATGTTGGTCAGTCTTTATACTTCTATCCATGACCCTCAAATAATTCAGCTAGAACCAATACATCAACTTGATAAGTACACCTGTTTAAGTCAGCTGGTTCTAGAAACATTCTGTCCCTTTTATATTAATAGGTGTTTTTATCTCCTGTGCACATATTTAAGTCAATATTTATTAAATTAGTTTTGCAGATTGTGACAGGGAGCTTACTTGTTTGCCACCTTGTCTTGATAATTGCATATTGATTTCTTCCTTACATTTAGGATATGATGCTTCAGCTGTTTCGGGGACTGGATTTTCTGCATTCACATCGTGTAGTGCATCGGGACCTGAAACCCCAAAATATCCTTGTAACCAGCAGCGGGCAGATAAAGTTAGCTGACTTTGGCCTTGCACGGATCTACAGTTTTCAGATGGCTCTTACCTCAGTGGTAAGTTTCTGGAGGTTTTTGTTTTTCTTTCAGTGCAGCATTTCGATGTGCTTTGGTCTTGATGTTCCTGGTTTTTTATCCCGTATTATAACACTGTTTCTAAAACCGTCTTTGCAATTGAAGTTACTTGCATCGCCAAAAACAATTGCATTCCAGCTAGGATTGAAGTTGTGGTTACTTCATAAAAGTAAGCAATTACAGATTACTGGTTTTAAATTAAATAATGTCTGACTACTGAAGGGTAGGTATGTGCTAGTTTTTTGAAACTCCATCAGTCTAGCTTCTGTTGTGATAATGACTTGTTTTGTACGTGAAGCCAAACAGGTAGGGTGAAAGTTTCTGAGGTACCTATTTAAAGTTAAAACTCTTGCTGATCCCCAGGCTCTTGCCTGAAAAAATACACAGATACTTGTGAAAATGCCACACTGTCACGCCTCTGATTTGCCATCTCTCTGAATATGGGTTCAATGTTTGCTCCCATGTTACTGAATGATTTCAAATAGGGCTGTGCTGGAAGCAGCTCAAGTGGATGTGTCAGGCAAAATCACAGCCGTTTCCTAAGCCAGCTGTTAAAGAGCACCTCCCGTATCTCTAGGCCCCCTGCCGTTGTTGCCCCTCTCCCAGGAGCTCTCCTGGTTGTCCTTGGCTCGGACACGAGCCTGTTCCCAGAAAGACTGGCCCTCTCCTGCATTAGTGGTGGTAGGGAAGCCCTGCCAGCTCCTCGCTTTTTGACCCCGTTTCCACGCTTACTGGCCCTGCCCTCAGAAATAGCCCTCCAAGCTATTGGCTTGGAACAGCGTCTCTGAAGTGCACTCAAGACTGACCGTGCTGCGTGCGTGGTGGGTGTCGTTTGGTTTTGTTGCCTGCACATGGGCTTTTTCGTTTCCATTTTGTATTCTGAATATCACAACTGCCATGGCAGTATCACTCATGCTAAAGACAGGAAAGGGAGAACTGCCGAGAAAAGAAACTGAAAGGAGTCCACTTTGCATTTTACACCGTACTATAGAAATTAGCCTGGCTCACGTTGATAAAAAGCAATCTGTTGTTATTATTAGTTACTGTAAGAGTCTTCCCATTGTTGTGTGATGTAACTATGACATCCTGAGTTCTGACTTCAGTGTGAATGAAGGCAGGAAGCAACAGAAAATGATATCATCTTGCTAAACATAGGAAAGTATCATCATCGCATAAAGCATATGTAAACTTGTGTTTTCGGGCTGGCTTTTTTCATTGTCTGTAAGATGTAGCCTGAATCCAAAGCTGAAAGAATCTCCCTGCTGAGGTCAGTGAGGACTGATCATGTTGTAACTCAAAACAGAGCTTTGAAGAGAAGGAGAGAAAGGTTGTTCCTGAATTGTTGTGATTTTTCATTTCCCAATAATCAGTCAGTAGCAGCTTCAATTAGTATTTCTGTGATCTATAAAGTTAAAATTGAAGTGTTGTAAAGCTTCCAACAGGGCATTTTAAAAAATTTCTGCGTAAAAATAGGAAAAAGTAACTACAGAACTGAGCAGGAATTTGTCTATGATCATGTAGCCTGTGTAGGAAGGAAGGTCGAAAGACCCAGAAATGGAGTGCATCTACTGAGGCAAAAACATAGCAAGACCTGCTTGTAAGAGAGAACATTGCCAGAATGTGAAGGATGTACATATGCTCAAGTGAAGGATGTACGTATGCTCAAGTGCATACGTGAAGGATGCAATGTGAAGGATGTACATGTGCTCAAGTATCTAATACCTGTGTGCTAGAAATTGTGTTTCAAGACCCATTAGTCAGTACCCTTAGCACTGCTGCGAACAAGAGTTGTTCAGACTAAAGCTTGTCCACATGCAAGTTAGTACCATGTTCACACAGGTATTCAATTCTTGTTGAAGCTATGCTAAAGCGTATTAAAATAATTGAATTATCTAGTGACTGATGACAAATAAAGTATATGGGCGTAGGGGTGGATAATGGCTTTCACAACTAGAACTTGCTGTGTCATTGTTTTCTTATTTAAAAACTAGCTATGAACATGAGGTTTTTAAGTTAGAAATTGCTCGGTTTTAAGACAGTTTGTGTTTAACACCTTCGAAATCAACTTTTGTCTGGGTATGTAGAAACCTAAATGGGAGTGCTGCTCACAATGTGATAATGTGGTATGGTTTTAAATGTCAGTCTTCGTCGCTCCTACAGACTGACTGCTGGTTAGAAGCTTTTACCAAATGTGTACTAGCTGACACAGGCCAGCAGTTTTCCTTTTCTGAGTGTAACTTTTATCTTTGACTAGCTGCTTTGGGGTGCAAATTCTTTTTTTTTTTTTCCCCTCCATTAAAACTCAGTACAGGAAACAAAACTTTTTTAAAAAAACAACTTTCTGGTTTATAAACGTGCAGATATTCTTGACTTTATTGTTCCCAAAATAGTCTAAATTGCAGTTCTTCAGCAGGCAGTGAGTAAACTTTCATTGATTTCAGCAGGAGCAGCTTTGTTTTGAAGCGTTTGCAGAAAAAAACATTGCATTATAAAAGACAACATGTATCTACACATATATCCATTAATAAAAGCCCTAGCTTGTGAGGATTTCCTTTGGACTTATATTAAAAAGTCATAGTGCACACAGCCCAGTGATAAAAGGCACACTGCGTGCACTATCATTCTGATCGATACAAGGGCTCTGCAGCATTTCCTTCAAAAGAGAAGCTTGCTGCAAGATAAACTACAAGAATAATCTTTTGAAGTATCAGATCATTCCTAAGATGCATCTTCATTCATTGCCCACAAAGAAACTCTTCAGATGGGACAAAAAAAGATTGCCATGAAAATAATCCAGTAAAAACCGATCCAGCCCTAGTGCTCTGGGTGCTGCAAATGGTAACTTCAAAGCAATCTCTCTCTGATAGCCAGTTATTTCCACAATACTAAAGAATCCTTCTGGCGGATCAGTTGCCCGGGCATATTGCTGTCATTTAAAGAAACCTCTTGATATTTCTGTCAGTGAATGAATAAAAGATTCAAAGTAGTGTTACGCAGGCTTGGGGGGGCAGGGTGGAGATCACTGCTCCCAGCTGTGATCAGACTGAGAACTGATACAGGTCTGAAATAACAGGACCAGAAAGAACAAGGTCGGGCAGGGGATCTCAGATGGTGGGTAACAGGGCACGCTTTTGGTTTCATACAAAGTTAGACTCTTTTTCAAGTCTTGGTCTTGGCCCTTGGGGAAATTTTGAATAGGCTTTGTGATAACAGAGAAGCTCTGTAGGACAGAGGATGTAGACTGATGTGACTGTAATTTTAGAGTTTGATAGCAAAAGCTATTGAACTGCCGCTTCTTTTCCTGGTGCAGAAAAAAGGGCATGCGGTTCTAACTTTCTCTGAGCAAAGGAGCAAATGGCTGTCTCGATGATCTGAAGTTATATTTTGAAAAAGAAATGAAGCATTTATCTATTTTTGTTGAGTTCTGACTGCCTTAAGGAAAGGAAATGGAGCTCAATCATGGCACACGAGAATGCTGAGATAAGCGCACGCAGTTGTGATCACAGCACCTAGGTGGAGCTGAGGTGTCCAGCTTTTAAAACCTGACCTGCACCAGGATCTCTGTGAAACTGGCAAAATGTGTTTGTAACACACTCCTAATGCTTTCTTTGAAAACATGTGTGCTTTACTTTAGACGGCAGCACTACTGATGGGGGTTTTTTTCCCGTGAAATGCAAATAAAATTGTTTTATGTCTTCCTTTCAAAACAAACAAACACAACTTGTTTTCAGATTTATTGAACATCAGAAGGGAAAACATATCGCCTTCTCTGCTGATGCTCTAAGTTGTTGAATATTAGACAGCTAAACTGATGATTAAAAAGAAGACACAAAAAATCCTGCAGTTACTGTCAGTGAATAATTTTAGCTTATGCTAGCATTTTGTTTTGGTGTTTCTTTGGGATAAAAACTTTCCATCCATTTCTGGCAGTCATTTCAGAACAAATGGTTTACATGTCACATCATGCAGGAACTTGGATTTCATTTTGTTGGTATAGTAGCAGGCGAGCATAAAATAATTTTCACTAACTGGGTTTACTTTGTAAAAATAAATACATAAATTAGTTACAGCAACAAAAACAACAACAAAAGTTAGAAAAACCCTCTTCCAAAGAAGAATTAGTACTTTCCTGTTTTCTGCCCACTGTTGCATTGTAATTTTCTAATAAATACCACCTGATAGTAAATAATGTGAACGTAAATTCTTGTCTGAGCTAATAGAATAGTTGAGACCACAGTCAAAGAAGTTTCTTTTGCTTTGCCTTGTTTTGAGGGTTTTTTTCTCCCTTTTTTTTCTATGGCCACCTCTTCCTGATACTGTGCTTCCCCAAATCCCCACATTTATTTGTGTGTAATACACCCTGCAGAGTCCGTTCCTATGTTGGGTGTGTTCCAGCAGACCTAGAGCCTGTTGCAGTTCAGCTTTAACCCGAGGGGCTTTGGGTAACCCTAAATGGGCCTGATTCAGCAATCAGTTTAAAGCTTGCAGTTAATGTCAAACCTAAGAGCAGACCTATGGAAATTAATCAAACACACACCTCTGGTGAATCAAACTCAACATCTGGGCTGTGTTAAAGAGTGGCCTAAGGGAATCAGTACAGTGACACTAGATTTTTGTCTCTTACATAATCTGATAAGAGCATAAATCTTCCTCCCTCTGAAGTAACATTGTGTCAGTATGCACTGAGCCGTCAGTGTTGTGAAGAAGCTCATCACCTTAGATCTGAGCCCCGATCTCCAGTTCTTTACTCAGGGTGCGTTTTTCCAGTCCACCCGATGTCCCTGAAAAGGAAAATGAGTCACAGACAGACATCCCGAGGATCCAAGTATGTGTTGTTGAGCTTGTCAGTGCTGCTGCTGAAAGGCTATTCAGGAATGAAGTATGATTAAATTGATTGACTTATTTAAGGAAAATCTGTCTTCCCTACCAACCCAGAGTTCTGCGTAAAAAGTCCGTGTATCTGGCTTTGTGAAGAAACAAGTGAATTTCTCTGATATTTTAACATCTGGATAGCTGAAGGTATCTTTATTGCATCCTCCCAAACACTCTATAGGAAAGTTATTGCCATCGCATAAAATGAGTCATTTATCTCCAGAGCCATCGTAAGAGCAAGTATCAGCACATAGACAGTAAAGTCTGCAGCTTACTAAAAACATTTCAATATATGTTTGACTTCACTTAGATCAGATCTTCACAAAGAGGGCTCAGATTTATATGAAAATAACAATGAAAAAACCATATTGCTTATTGTTCACAATAGTATCCAGGGGCAATACAGAAATACCTGTGGACCAAGTTAGGAAATTAGAATATAAGTTGATTTTATTCATCTGCATGATGATCGTAGAAGATCATTTTCAAAACTGACTATTAATTTTTGTTGCCTATCATAGGAAACTTCAAAGTTTTTAAGACTTGTCTGGAAGAGCAGTACTAGCTGCTCTCACAGAAAGACAGAGGGTTTATGGCAAGGTTGTTATTTTTAGAAACACATCCTAGAGGCGATACCCTAAGGTGCTGTTTCACGGTCAGCGTAAGTAGATGTGACTTTTCTGCTGCAGCTGAAAGGATGGTCCTGCTTTCAACCGCACGCTCCCATCACTTCCCTTGCCTCGGGGCATTAGTGGTCACACCCTTGCAGTCCACCTGAAAATGAGCCCCATAAAAGTAGTTATTCATTCTCAGGTGGATTAGCGGATGCAAATCACTGCACGGCCATGTGAGTGAAAGCGCTGACACACGGGGGAGGGTGAGCAGAAGGATGGGGTCATCCACTCCCTAGACACCACGGTCTTAGGTTTGTTGGAGTCAGTTATGAAACCACATCTGAAGTCTTCAGCTGAGGACTCAAATAACTAAACTAGCTCAAAGACAGAAATGTTTTTCAAAACCTCGCAACTCATGCTGACTTGCGCTGTTTTGAAGATGTTAGATGAACCAATTACTGGTTCGTTTAAGGCTATTACTGTATCCAACTTTAAGGAAACTTCTAAGGGTATCTGTATCGATGTTTGAAGTATTTTTTACCCCTCAATGTCAAGGCCTGGATTCAGGGCTCTGTGCTGTTCCTCTGCAGCTGATGCCACAACTCACCCTTGAGACCTGTCAGGAATGCAGGGAATGCAACCCTCTGCTCTGATTCAGGCCCAGGTTTATCATGAACCATAAAAAGCCTATCTTTTAATCTTTCAAAGAAAGTCAATTATTTCACAGTAAACAAGCAAATTGGCTCCACATGAGAACGTTTTCTCTGCCAGAAAACTCCTTTTCAGAGCTGCAAACATTAGAATATATATCGTATGATGACAGAATTTGTCCACATGAGCTGAGCATGTTTTGCAGCCCTGCAGCTGCACCAGTGCAACCTTGAAGAATAAATTTAACTTGTGCTGGTGGAAAAAGGGAAAAAAGGTGCAACCCCAAGCAGAGTTCGTAGCGGAACAAAGGATTTTTCTGGTGGGCTGGACCAAAGGTTGACTGTGCTCACTATCAAAGGATAATGTCCAGCAGAGGATGCTTAGGAAGGAGACTAAGAACCAACTTCCAGCAATCAGAAATTTAGCAAATTCCAATGCTGAAGACTGTATCTGGATCATTGTCTATAACAATTACTGAAGTACCCATCCTCCATAATTTAATCTACTTACTTTTTGAACCATTTATACTTCAGGTTGCAGTTAACTTCCTTACTGTAAGTAAAGCTCTTTATTTTGTTTTAAATCTGACACCTGATCATTTTACTTAGTTTCCTCTTAATTTTGCTTTTGTGAGGCATTCCCTTCTCACCTCTGGGTGAAGTTTGGTATTATTTTGCAGCAGTACAGTTCCATTGGTGCAGGAAAAATGTACTTAGTGAAAATAGGCCTTCACATGTTGACGTGAAGAAAAAGTGAAAAGTTCTTTTTTCTCTCCTCTCCCCTTCTTCCTCTCCTCTCTTCTCTACCTTCTCTTTCACTTAAGAAGATACAGTAAATATTATTAGCAATGATACAGTATTGACTTACAGTTTTCATACAGATATCTGGTGAAGGGACTTTAGGGTGTAGAAGGACTGAATTTATAAGGAACAAGCTGTAGTTAATCTGCTAAAAAAGGGGGGGAGGAGATGTAAACAGGGAAAGGACAGAAAATCACTACTGTGTATTTTATCTATAGTATAAAAGAGCATCCTGCTATTGTGTGACCTTACTTCTATCTTCTGTTTTCAGATATAAAAATATGTAGTGCCTTTCCCCCACCCAGTGATTTACATCTTCTTTGTACTATTTTTCTGTTGATTTAAGCGGGTCTGTTTTTACATCTACTCCCAGAGATAATTGAGTGGGTTGGATTGTAAAAACAATTTGATTGTTTGACAAGGTCTCTCCCTGTGTATTTACAAAACTGTTCCCACATAATTTCAAACCATCCTGAAGCGCTGAAACACGACCTCAGGTTATGCTCTTATCGGAGCACACAGGGTAAGCAGGCATGGGCCTGTTCGGTACTTGAATGTGAGATAGGAAAAGGAAGAAGAGCTGAGAAATTAGCCTTCCTCCGTGGAGCTCGTGCTGTTCCAGAGTGAAGACAGGCGTCTGTACACTCCTGATGGAAATGCTCTTAGGGCTTAATATATAATAAAAATGAGTTGCTGATACATTTTTGCAGTGGCAGGGAAGTATCTTTGAATTTTCTCCATGCACTGGCCCAAGTCCTGCTGTAGAAGGTATTTCTAACAGAAAATTGCCTCGTACAGGTACACCTGAGGGAATTTCTCTTAGCCTAACAATATTTAATACTTGTTTAGTGTCACTGGTGTGAAATTCTAGAACTCAAAAGCAGAATCATCCAGTTCTTTACTGAATCAGGCAGGATTGTTCTATGTTATGTCATTTCTAATGTTTTGCCGATGTTAACTTTAAATGTGCCAAGAAATAGGGATTCCATCGCTTCCCATGGGAACCTATTCCAAAACCTCTATATAATCACTCTCAGAAAGTTTCCTTGATGTCCAGCCTTCAATTTCCCATTCTTAATTTGACTCCATTATATTCTTTGTTATTATATGCTGAATGGTAGCAGATGGCCAAGGCCTTGTAGTTGGCTTCCTGCATTAGAGAAATCAGTTAAATGTTGCTGTATACATTCACCTCTGCAAAACATGAAAAGATAATTAATTCGATCAACAGTGGAAGTGTAATAGTCCTAGATTATCCAGATTTCAGTAAATTATAGGGCACCAATGAATTAAACTGATTTCTCTAGACTTCCCATCTTCTAGAATTAAGTGGATAAATCCAGAGGAAAATAAGCTAAAAGAATTACTGAGCAATAAGGTGAATTCCTCAGTTTTGGGCATCTTACAAATAGCCTGGTAAAAAGCTGCAAAGATCACAGGCAGGCTGTGCGTCACTCTTTAGATGCATGAAAAGAGCAAATGGAGCTGTTCTGTTTTTCTGTGGTTGAGAGATAATTTTGGGCAGGAACAGGCACAAGAAAGGACAAAATTCTGTTTAATAATCAGGGAAGGGGGGACACTATTTTCTGCAAAGCAAGGAGAACCTGACACAATTTAACAAATTGAATCATGACAGTAGATACAGTTGATATCTAAAAACATCAGGAAGGAGCCGGAGAGGGAGAAAGTGAGATAAAAAAGCAGTGGTGGCATGAGAACTAGTTAGTTTAAACTGGGTTTAAATAACTTTAGACAGGAAGATAGAAAACAAGTAGTGAGATTCTGAAGTAGCGTGCAGTAGGGCTAATGCAGGCAAGAAATATAAACTGATTTGGGGAGAGAGCTTGATGAATGTCTGTGATGCAGTTGACAAATCTTGATGACTGAGGCAGTCCACTCCAGTTCTATATCTCTGCATTTGCCCCTTCAAGATTTCGTGTGCATTATATAGTCAGCTTTGATAAAGAGATGCACTTCGTGAGCTCTACCCTGAAAGGAAACAGCTTCAGCAGGTCGGAAGGATTGGCATAAATGTAAGAGCAAAATTCCAAAGAAAGAAATGGTGAGCTACTTAGCTTTCTTAAGATGAGATGAAGCAAATAGTGGAGATGGTCTCATAAACCAAAGGAGCCTGAAGTTAAAATAAAGGCTAGCATGAGAGCGCAAAGAATTAAAATGAGATATAAAACAGAGAGACACTTCACTAAAGAAGCTAAAAGACAACCTGGAAGTTGCCCAAATAGGGGTGAAAGATGATCTGAAGGCAAAAATTGAATCTTTGTTGGGATAGCAAGTTGAAAAAGTCCAGATGGAGTGGGAAGTCTGATTGCAACGTTCCCCATCTGGAAATGGGATTAATCTAGCAAGTCACATTAGTGAACAACAACCATCTTGACTGCTGAAAACCTGATCAGGAAGCTTTCCATGAAACAGGGCATGCCAGAAAAGTTTGGATAAATTTGGAACTGGCTAACAGAAATAACCTGCAACAAGCACTTGAGCTGAAAAATCAGCATGTGAAAGTAAGCAGAAACACAGGCTACTGTGGAAGTAAAGTGAACGCCTGGATGTAAAATTGAACCCGTCGGGAGACTGGTTTTTTTGGTTGTGTTTTTTTTTACTTAGTGTGGGTCCTGCAGACTTACATTTTCCTGGTTTGAATAACAGAAACACTTACTGAAAATCCCAGGGCAGCTGACTTGAGCATTGTACCCTAGATGAATGGTGAGGAAAAGGAGCACTTCTAGTCACCTTTCTAGGTATCCCAGCTCTGATGGTACTTCAGAATTTGTACTCAGACTCAGCTGTTCAGATCTGCTGTAAGGCCATGATATATAGGTCGAGGTCAGCCGTCCATGTGAGTGGTCTTGGATACTACAAAAAGCTAGATAGGGGAAGAGAGGCACGCCTGAGGACAATTGCATTCTTACAACATGGAGATGCCACAGAGCCTGACAAGACCCGTTAGCAGTGATTGGGTTTTGTAGTCAAAGTAAAGCGAGCAAGCCAAAGGCATTCTGGGGATGTAAGACTTGCCATGGAAGTTGAATATTTGATTACTGAAAGGAATCAGGTGATAGAGCTACTACAGAATCTGCTTGTCTGAAACTCTAGGAGAACAGTTCTATGTTTAATGGACAGTGGAAAAAGAGATTCTGATCCAGTAACTTGCATTTGTAGGTAAGTAGAAAAAAGACTGTATTTGGTTTATAAAACAAGAACAAATTGACATCAGTGCCAAGAGTGAAAGACAATTCAGTTAAATATAACTGTCGTGAATGATGACTGCAGGTTGGTTTTCAAAAATACAAAACCAGCCAGGATGTATTAATATATATCAAAAACTGCTGATATAGTTTATGAAGTTCCTCCAGACTGAAAGTCAGAATTCGGAGATACAAGCAGTGGTTTGAGTTTTTGTTTTGGTGAGACAGATGAGTAGCAGTAGTCAAAACTGGTTTATTAAAATGTATAACTGTCTCTATGAAATGTGCAGAAAGGTCATAAATTAGTTACTGGAGGAAACATGCTAAAAAAACTTCAGCAGGAGCTTTGGAAATAGAACTTCTAATTGTTCGGAAATGCACACAGAAGTTGTCTGTTGCAAAACTGGAAAAAATTAATTTGAAAATGGAGTCTGTAGAATTCAAGTGCAAATCAGAACAGCTAAAGTAGCAGATAAACTAATGATTGCCTTGGATTTTGCGATCTCTGTAATGAATGCAAGGCAAAGTTGTTTTACAGATACAGTCTGTGAAAACACCCTTCAAACTTGTGATTAACACGGAGAACTGATTTGTAGGCAATTGGTTTGCACACAGCAAGTTCTGCTCTCCAGGGCAACTATCGTAATGACATAGGCGTCTTGTAGTAGCTTTACAGTAAAGAACAAAAAAAGAGGAATGACTGCATAATATTTGAAGACTCTGTACATTTTTGCTTTTAAAGTTCTGATTGATTTGAAACAGAATCAGATTTTGATCATTTGCTGAGCCTAAGTGACAAAAAGCAGATGATAAAAAAGAAAAAAAACAAACCAACCAACCAAACAAACAACAACAACAACAACAAAACCCACACAAACCCAACAACCCTCCCAT
Organism: Pampusana beccarii; assembly: GCA_013399365.1. NCBI lineage: Eukaryota > Metazoa > Chordata > Aves > Columbiformes > Columbidae > Pampusana > Pampusana beccarii. The sequence goes on along the minus strand of VWYH01003835.1, from coordinate 105,825 downwards.
TACAAAACATGAGCAATGAATCTAGTAAGCATAGATACAGCAGAAAACTCTGATGCAAAAAAGGAGGAAAAAAAAACACCTGCAAGTTCATGCTGATTTTATTCTAAGGTCATATTGTAGATTTATAAGAGGAATTACAAGAGCAGGGACTTTCTTCTTGTTATAGAATCATAGAATAGTTTGGGTTGGAAGGGACCTTCAAAGCTCATCTAGTCCAAACTCCCGCAATGAGCAGGGACATCTTCAACCAGATCAGGTTCTGCTTCTTAGAAAGCAGGAGATGTTATTTTTTATAATTTAACAGAGATACAAGTTGTATAATACCATGTGGGCCCCATGCAAGATTGTAAGCACAGAAACCTGCCATCTAAGCAGCCACTTCATTGCTGACCAGCAGGAAAGAAGAAGTACATTTTGAAGAAGTATGTAGAGACAGAGATGTGCCTTCAGCTAGTTCTTGGGTTTTACCCTTAGCTATGATGCAGAAGAAAATGACAGCACCATATTTGTATGGCTATTAACATCCAAAATCAATACCTTTAACTTAAAAAGAATTATTGTTTATTACAATAAATAAATAGTACCCTTAATGCTGTAGTAGTTGTTTTTCACCTTGACTGTTAGCAGTTGATAGTGTCAAGTGGGTCCGAAGGATGGGGGAAAGTACACTAACTATCCAAGAAACTTTGGAGGCAATTCAGAGCAAGAGGTCTTTGGCTGGGACAATTTGAGTAGCTAGCAGAAAAGGCAGTCCACAGTATTTGTTTCTCTTATTCTGCACAGATTCATCTGCTGTACTTAAAGTAAATGACCTGGTTTTGGAAGAAACTCAACATTTTTAACAGCCTTATTCCTAGCACAAATCATCTGAAAATACATATACTCTGTTCTGCAGAACAGGAGGGAGGATGCCTAGTGGATCATGAGTTGCTTCCAAAAGAGGTCCTTTACCTTGCACACACAATCTATGAATGGCAGAGTTTCCACTAAAGACAAGAAACTTGCAGCTGTACAGAACTGTCAGCTCAACTGCCACCCACCTGTGTTCCTAATACTGAAAGTTTATTTATGCACTGGAACAGGCTGCCCACAGAAGCTGTCGATGCCCCATCTCTGGAAGTGTTCAAGGCCAGGTTGGATGGGGCTTTGAGCAACTTGGTCTAGTGGAAGCAGCCCCTGCCCACAGCAGCAGGGTTGGAACCAGATGGCCTTTAAGGCCCCTTCCAACCCAAACCATTCTATGATTCTATGACTGACCAACATTGCAGAATCATTTCAGGTGAAAAGCCGTACAAGTGGACAAAAGACTTTTTCATTTTTTATTTTCAGTATTGGAAATGGCTGTTACAAGTTCTTCTCCCTTCACCTATCCCTTTTCAAAACCTTTTCAAAACCCTTTTTGGCACAAATTCTAGAGCTTATGGTTCCATGCCAATATTGACAACACAGACTTAGATAATGATCTCAGTAGTATGGAAAGAACCTACACCACTCAACAAAACCCAAACATTTAGAGATGCTTAAACATCTACAGTATCTTCACTGTCATTTGTATAAGAGAAAGTTTGAGGATAGGACAGATTGAGTGCCTTGGTGAAGTTCTGATTGCAAGCTCAGCCCTAAGTGGAACTGTGAAGAATACGTTGGAAAAAAAATGCATCATCAAAAGATTTTTATTTTCTCCTTTCATGTACTTTACAGAAGGCCAGATGTTTATGGCTTATCCACTGGGACAGCTGGAATGATCTCCAGTTAAAAGCTTCCCAGACAAGAGCATCGTGATATGTGAATTGAAAAGTTGTTTAGCAGGTGGAATTTAGTGTCATCATTGGATAACACAATGCTGGTAGCAGATAGTAGTAGACTGAAAGTTAAAGATGAGATACACAATCAACAAGGAGTGGGGAGAAACAGCAGGTGATTAACTCCAGGTATCAGTGAAAGAAAGATTCATCTGTGCCTGTTAAACTGTTGCACCTTTTGGGATTGGGAAATCCCTGCTCAAACTGAAGGAAGAATTTTGCTCAGCATTGAAAAAATGGAAAACAAGTGCAGGAGATGCCATGGTTGTGGGGCAAAGAAGTTTCTTCCTAGGAGAAAGATGGATCCAGTTTGCTACAGTGTCACTGAGAGCAGCAGTGAAGCACAGGGCTGCTGATGCATTTAGACATCAGCATGGAGGAGAAGCTTATCAGTCACTATTAGCTGCTAGCAGTTGGCCATTTTTTGAGATGGCTGAGGATACACAAAACAAGGAACCAAGAGGCTTGACATTAGAAAACCTTGTAATGAATTCTTCACTAGGTGCAGGATCCCATGCAAACTGCATAGAAACATAAGGGAAAAATTCTGTCAGGAATCAGCAGTTTTGAAACTTTTCAGTCAAAGCTGGTGTTTAGCTATGTACCTTTGTACAACAGCACAAAAAGGACTGCAATCAGCATATAATATTCGTTCTGATAGCATACAGAAGTCATTGAAGCTATAATGCATCTCAGCATTCGTTCAGTCCAGGTATGAGCCAATGATCTACATTTATGTCATGCACACTGCATGGATCTGCATGGACCATGATTCTTCTGACAAGAATCAAAGAGCTTTGGACCACTTAGTTGATGCAGTAACTGTCCTGATTTGGAGGGGCTCACATCTTTCTGAGGAAAAATCCATTATAATCTCTCATAAGTTAAAAATGCTCAATGGCTTATAACATGGGCAGAAGCTTTTGAGGGGGAGGGAGGGAGTGTGATACTGTCCTAGAGGGTTAAGAGAAATTAGGGGGTAAAAAACAATGCTGAAGAAATTCAGAGAGTACTTCTTTCCAGTGCTGACCTGAAGAAATGGATTGGTGAACAAGGAAGCCAATGGATAGAAAGTTGAAAGTAAATTGTACGAAGGAGGAAAAACCGTAAGGGGACTTGGAAAGTTATTTGAATATCTCCTGGCATAGAAACACTGTAAGTGGGTTTTATCTGACCAAGTGCAGACATCTAACTCTAACTAGTCCATTGAGTAAGTAGCCTAGTAGTAATCAAAGGAAATCTAATCAGTATCATCAGTAAAGTGAAGAGTGAATTATCTCAGCTTAAAGAAGACAGTTAACGTAGGTCAGATGAATCAGATCCTGAAAGAAACTATTCTTTCCACTGACTGTCAAGGGTGACAGGTTCAGATGTACAGATCTACGTGGTATTCAGATGTGAAGTCAGCTGTGATGAATCCAGCCCAAGCCAGTCCTGGTACCATTGCTGTTTGGGCTCTTGGTGAGTCATAAAGAACATCACTGTCAAGGATTCCGTCAATGTATGGACAGAGCGGAAACAGCTCCCAGGGAAATGAAGCCTAATTGAAGCATAAAGGCAGTGGTATGTTTTGGATAAATCTGTAAAAGCAATTAAGCACTTCTTCTGGAATATAGAGCTGAAATAATAAGAACAACCACACAAAATACACAACATATGCAAGGCCAGTTAGGAATCTAAGCTATGTGGGCAAGCAGGTTTGACTGAAATCTAAATGGAATTGCAGAAGAGCCAGTGGTGTTTGAGGAGATATCTGTGAGAGAAGCAATGGGGAGCAGCACACAAATACTTACAGACACACAAGTCACACACAGACATCAATAGGAACATATGTAGCAAAATACTGAGAAAGCCAAGAGTTTCTGCTGGAGTATTTGGAATAAGTCCTAGAGGAAAACTATATCCTGTTTGACTTGTTCAGGGAAATGGGATTTTCTACACCTTTTTATGAAGCAAAACAAAGAAATACATCACTTCCAGCATCACTTCATGTCTTCTTGCCCCTCCTCACCTAGCCTATAAAAATTAATACAAGTACCCTATTATTAAATTTTTGGGCAGAAGTCACTATAAGCTAGTACATCCAGAGAATGTCGTGTCTTTGAAAAACATGAGATGCTTTTCTTCTACATATACATTGTTAGATACATAGCAGGAAGACTTGGGATGTAATAAAATGCAAGGCCTAAGTCTGTATCTTACCACCCCTAAAAGCAAGGGATGAGCTTGAAAGTGAAAGCTGTCAGGAAATGCCAGCATATAGTATCTTTGGGAGTACCATGAATCAGTTGAGGCTTTCCAGAGTGGTATGAACATCTCATAATACTGTTTAGTGTTCAGATAATAATTAAGAAATATTTTTTAATCCACTTGGAATATCAATAACTGAGATAGATGCAAACTAGGTGGTAGTTTGTGCTAGTACGGCTTCTACCAACTGGCTCAATGGAACAGGCGAACTAGCCGTTTAGTTCACTCTGGCATAAGGCCTGGCACTTCTTAGATGATGGTGAACAAAAGTTGTAGCTCTTTTACAGGGTTCACTAAAAGGTATGGAAAAGATATGCTTTTTCACAAAATGTTAAGACCGTTAATGTGAGCTCAGTTGTTTCTGGGGTTTTTTGGAGCGCTTTCTATTGAACAGCGTAACTGCGTTCTTCATGTGCAAGGAAGGAGCATGGCGTGGATTTCATGTTAGAGTACACAGAGTCATGTTGAAGGCTTTGGAGTTCCAGTAGAAAAACACAAGAACCTTTGAATATGTGTTAATTCGGAGGCAGGGGGATACTTTTTCAGGTGTTCTGTTTGAATCAAAGTATAATCAAACAAATTTTTCCTGACTATTCTTTATTTTTGACCAGCTTCAATGTGAGTACTTGAGTAAATTTCATCTAATATTAACCAAGAGTAATAGATATTTCTTATGTTCATTAGAGGCAGTACATTTTTGGCTACCTTGCAAATGTATTATTGATCACTGCAAAGAATATGCTTCCATAACTGGTATTGTAATTTCAATTACAGTATATCTCAGAAAAAAAAATGGTTTAGCTGATGCTTTTTAACTCTGCTTTATTTGGCTATACATTTTTCGCGTGATTCTTACATGTTCTGCTTCATGCTGCATTTGCAAGGACAGAATCAATCAAGTCGTTTTTAAAATGCAGAAGATGATTGCTGGAAAATTTTAAAAACTTGGTGTGCAGTGTAGTGTGCTGGGTTGGTCTGGGTGCCATGTTACATTAAGAAAAAAAATATCTCAAAACATGCTCAGGATAACATCTAAACAGAGAGGATCAGAGGTATATAAGTATCTTCTTAATGTAATGGTATTTTCCTTAATTTGGTTCACGTCTTTATATTATGGCTCCATCAAATGAAAACCATCTTGGAAACATAGCTTAAAAATTGGAAATGCTTTACTGGTTTACATTTTCTTACAGCCATTGCAGTAGGTCATAATAGCTACATATTTCAGCTGGTAAAAATCAGCATGTCTTCATCAAACTAAGCCAATTTATAAGGCAAATAAGAGGATCTGGCTTTAAATCAAAAGTTAATATTTTGCATTTGGTTTATTTGTATTTTATATTTAATTTTTTTACTTAATTGCCTTTTTGTTTCTCTTTCGCTGTCTAATGCTGCTCGGACACTATTGCTTTGAAATGAATGGGGCTACTTAAGTTAATAAAGACACAGCTGCCTCTGTATAGATTCAGTGCTAGTAAGCTATGGATAGATTTAAGTGATTTGTGACACTAAAGACATCCTGCACCTTATGTAATTTAAACACCAGAAAAATTAAATAAGGAGGGGCCTGTGCATGGTATCAGTTCTTGTGGGAAAATATGCTTCAGTGACTTACTGGCACTGGTTTTGGAATGTGGCATTTAAAAGTACCTTTTTACAGTGGGAAAGAATTTGGTCAAGAATAAACAGTCTGACCTTGTTAAATGGACCAATGTCTGCATATAACCTAGTTCCAGAAAACCAGTTTTCACCAGCATGTGAAAAAAAAGTCAGTTTATAAAAAATACAATTAGATTTTGTAGAGAAAAAAAAATATGTAGATGGAACAGAGTGAAAAATAAATTGTTATAGCTGGCTATGAGCTTTAAACATGTTTTGAACCTCTACTTCAGAGGACATTAAAAGCAGACAGTGTCATACAGATGAATTCAAGTCATATATGGGACGAGTAATTTTTCAACAGAAATCAAAGCCATTTGTATTACCATCAATATCCAAAAATGTAAAAAACATGGATTTGTAGTAAAACTGCATGTATATTATGATCTAAGTTTTAAGCACGAAGCTTGGCACCTCCAGACATAGTCATTTGAGTAGCAAGGATCTTTTGATACAAAGAAAAAAAATGCAGAACAAGGAAATCACTCCATTTGGGGTTTAGCTTCAAATTTTGCTGAAGGTGAACTGGCACACTATTAGTGAATCTCTGTGGTATACAATCCTAACTTCAATACAGTCGATGGAAAATATCCCTTTAACTATATTGTGTCCAGGATCTTATTCCAGGTTTTCATATTCTAATTGAAAAATATAGACACTTGCTCTGAAAGCTGCTTTGGAGGAGTGAAGTACACAGAGAACAGCAATGACCTTCTGAAAAGGTATTGATGTAAATGCCTGTCCAATTCACGGGCTTTGGTCACAGAATTCCCACAGGAACTTCGTAGAATACAGCCTCTTTTTTTAAATTTTTTTTTTTTTTAATTTTTCTCCCTACTGTTAACATAACAGTGTCAAAATAACATACTAAGCTTCTCAAGGCCTTGCAGGTGATCCATTTTTTAATGCAAGAATGAATAAAAAATCTTACGATGGTTCAGGAATATGAAGTAATATTGAAAGACGTTGTTGAACAATACTTTGAGAACGTAATTTAAAAACTACAGTAGCCAGTTAAGATCCAGTAACGCAACAATCTTTGCTGCATAAAAATGAAAATGTATCCGTAACTGCAGTTATCAGCGAAACTACTGAAATAGTAACATTTCCATGTTAAAAAATTAAATTTGAGGTAGGCAGTAATAGATGCAGCTGTTTAAAAAGCAGCATTAGAAAACACAAGTGAATCAAAGAACGAAAATACGTTTGCATCAAGTAAGTTCAGATTAAAAATCGGAAAGTGTGTACATTAGGTTTTGAGAAGTTTGGCTAAAGAATCTATATGAAGCCGGGAAAGAAGAAAGCCTCTCTCAGTGTAAATACTGTTTTCAGATTTTTACAGTCAATGTAAACATCTTCTGAACGTAGCCTGAGTTTCCTGAATTCTGTCTGGCTCTACTTTGTGTTTACAACATCAGCTATATATTTACCCTGCAGAGATTTCTTGAGGCCCTAAAAGGGGGTGGAGTACCCATCCTGCTGAGAGAAGGCTCTGTGTGTATTCTATGTATAGTCACATTAGACACATTGACTCCTGCACTGCTCCAGTATCAAATCAGCAGGTTCTCAAAATGGGAGGACAAAAACTACATCTGTTCCTAGAATTTAAAAGCAATGATACTTTTTTCCCCAAATTTTGATTTTTCTTTTTTTTCTTTTTATACTTTATGTGCACATGTTCTCATTTCCCTTCTGAATGATGCTCTTTGTCATACAGATCTGCCTGATAGCTCCAGCCCTCACCTTTTTAAAGTAATTTTATTACCAAAAGCGTGTTCACCGGGAAGGGATTGAGGAGCTGTTATTTACCATTTTCTACATTATTAGTGTGCAGGATAGTGTGCAAACACCAGGTTGTCTGAGGGGGGAACTGCTGTGCTTATGCAGAACGAACTTTTCCTGCAGCTGATACACCACAAATGTAATCTGACCCTCGCACTCTTAGCAAGTAAAATGCATAAATCTTTCAAAAACTCTTCGATTCATACTGAGCTGAGGAAACTGTTAGCTTGACTGGAAATAAAGATGTTCATTATAAGTGAACACTAATTCTTATTCATATTGAGTATTCGTTATCACTGCGTGTATTGTGTCACTCTACCTCCTAGGTACTCCACTAGTCAGTTTTTCTTATTACTGTTCACACAATTAAAAAAAAATAAAATAAAATAAAGTAAGAGAACTATGAACATCTTCCCTATTATAGGCACATACAATCAAAAATACTCAAAATATCTGAAGCTTTTAAAGTCATTAAAAATCAAAGAAGTTTTTTTTCCTCCATACCTTCAATAACATCACAAGCAGTGGTAGTAGGCTACAGTACACAGATACCTAGTATGAAAACATGGAAGACATTTTATCCTTCATCCTGAAGAACAGCTGAAGGTGAAGGGAACCGTGTATTTTGTATTTAATATGCATTGAAGTAGGCTCTGTGTTCACTTGCTGCTTTCTATGAAATTGAAGTGAGTTAAGATTTTGATACAGTTGATATCCTGGTTTTCATTTTCTTTTGCAATGTTGCTCGTCAAATCATCATGACAGAGAATTTTTCACCTTGTACCTTGAAAAGGTGTTCATGTTAGATTTACATTAGATTAACAACCTGAATAAATCATTAGACCGTAGCTGTAATTAAGCCCAGAAGTCTGAAAAGACAGCATTAGTATTGAACAGACAATTGTATCTGTTGGATCTAATATTTTCTTCTGAGTATTCCCTACATGTCCTTTAGGCTCTGGAAACGGTTCAGAAGTATGAACACAAACCTCTCAAAAATTCCTGCTGAGGTGCATGCTAAAATGGAGAAGAGAAGCCCCTTAATCTTGATTGAACATTCATTTCAGGACTGAATTGTCCTGCTCTGAACACTGCTTTGGGTATTTCCAAGAATTAATATGTCTATATAAACACCTTGTCCCGGTGAGGAGCTCAACGGAACTCTTCCTGTGTGCTTCCACCACAATCCTCAGGAAATCTCCAATTGCATGATGTGTATATGTATACGTATATGTACGTATGTGTGTATGTGTATGTGTATGGATATGGATATGGATATGGATATGGATATGGATATGGATATGGATATGGATATGGATGGCATCGGGACAGTATTTACGCTGTAAAGGATTCCAGATTTGGTCGGTGGAACTGAGGATGATGGGCTGTAAAATGAGGGAAGTTGTAGGACCATCCTATCAGGCTAAACTCAGTCAGAGAAACTCTGAATTTATGTTCTGACATCAGAAAAGAACTTGTCTACAGTTAAGCCTTTGCTGTCGTAATTCCCTCTGCAGAAATGATTCCTTTTGAGGAATTTTCCTTTTCATCATAGAACAGAACATCTTTGTATTAAGAGCTGTAGAAATTTGAATCAAGATCTAATTTTCTTTCATAGCCTTTTTGAAGACATTTTATCATATTACATATTTATGGCCAAGCATTCTTTTTTTTTTTCGCTATGATAAATTTCTAGTTAATATATTAATTCTTTCTATTAGTCAAAATAATTATTTTAACCAGGGATTTTAACGATATCTCATATTCTGCAGAGGAAAGATTTATTTGTGTGAGTGTTTTGATATTGATAAGCATCCATGTGTAGTTATGCATATTGCTCTTCATTTTCAGGGGTTTATCCTCAGGGATGTATTTAAACTCATGTAAATTAAATTATTGAGTTTTGACATTAGTATTCAAGCTTATTTGATCAGGAAGTGAAATGGGAAAGAAGTTTGGGATTGTAGCAGGAGCTTGACATCTGTTACATCTTTAGTAACTTGTCATAAGTATGCTCTAATAATTGTGGAAATTGTAGTGTTCTGGCTAGAATACAGCCCATCCCACCTCTTTCTTTGGATTCTGCTTAACACGATTCCTAACATCTTTGTTTCCTCCAAATATTGTATATTTGATGGCACATCCCTAGCATTCTGCATAGAGTAAATAGAGGGAGCTGGGAGAAAAGAGGGCAAAAAGAAAGTGAGGAGGCATAAAAAGACTGGGACAGTCATTGCATTGACAGGGAAAATGAGGCCATACTAAATACAATGACAAAGACTTTTTTTGTTCATTTGTGTTTGGCTGAGGTTTTTTTAATTTCTTGTTGCTTTAGGCCAAGGAGGGTTTGAATTCACTTTTATTTCCAGTTGCTACTCTGCCTTCTGGACAGAAGATGCTACTTTTTTATAAGCAAGCAGTTTAATTTGCCACATAGCTGAAATTCTTTCCAAGTGAATATTTGAAATATTATACCCTGAATTTGCAATTAATCTGACACATGACATAGGTTTTGTTCTATTTCCCGCTAAAGGTGCTTCACAGACAGAATCATTCCAACTCAATTAACTGCTATTTTAAAACTAAGTAAAAGATAGTCCAGAAACTTTTTAAGTCTCGCCCTCATCTAAAAACATCCTGACTTGTTACATTATCTTTGTGCCCGTGTCGCCACAACAGAAAATCTCTTGTGCTGCTTTCCGTTCCTATGATGGGTTGGTGCATGAACTAATCAAAACCACTAACATGTATGTTGATCACTTGCAGACTTAACATGACAGTACACCTATTTAATAAAAGAGTAAAGTTCAGTAACATTCCTCAGTTGCTATAGAAACCATTGCATCTTATATAGGATACTTGACTGCTTTCGGAACCCCATCCTTTGATATACCAAGTGGCTTTCTTTGCGTCCTTAATGTCCTCATCGTCAGTTGAAACTGCAGTCAAAATCAGGCAACAAGAACTTAAATGCTGCAACTTGAAGACAGGCAATTTCTATTCTGGCTTCATCTACTCGAATTACAACCTACTACAACTGGATTCCTTTGAATATTCTGCAGCCACAGAGAGGTAAACTGCCCACATGGAAATCAGGGCCCCGGTTCAGTGGGCTGAAATTAACTCAGATGGTGCGACCTTACAGCACCAGGTGCTTTCCCTGGCAATCAAATGTGTTTTCTGAGTTGTGGGGAGCTAACTTTTGCATCACGTTAGCAGGTTGAGCATTGGTCTAACCTCAGCCGAAAAAAAATGGCACCGTTTTCCAAAAAAGCAGAACTGACAAAGCACTGCCTATGCACCTAAGCCTGCACAGCCAAAATCCCAGCTGACACAGTATTTTGCGTCATATGCTGACCTTAGTGTGAAAGGGAACTTCAATTAGATGTCTATTGTGTTTTCAAATATAGAAGAATGGCTTTGTGTTCAATGGATTACCCCACTGAATAAGACAAGGAAGCAGATGCTGCAAGGGCACATAGAAGGAAAGGATTTAGTTTCTCCCGTTTTATTATAGTTCAGAATCTATTCCACGTACCAGAGTACGTACGTAAAGTAAAAGCCCGCAAACATGTTAAGACCATGAGACTTTCCCAATAGCAATACTGGTACCTATGTATAATGAAACACCCAGCACCTTCCATATCCCAAAAAGAAAGGATGGGGGAGGGAGGAGAATCATGAAGGGAAGTCTTTTTATTTTCTTCTTTTCACGTGAAGGTTTATAATTAAAGGGGAAAGTAAATTAATTACATGAATATTAAAAGGTTACTCTTCTATTCTAACATTTGGTCACAAGTTGTCTAATGAAAAGGAATGCAGGCTGGAGGGCTGCCATGCCTTTGCTTCTTTCTGCAGAGGGCCACAGGCTGAAGCAGTGATTGTGCGTGACAGATTCTGGGAACAATGAGCCTGCGCACAGATCATCCAGATGGAGCATGCTTTTCTAAATTACACCAACAACAGGGTGGCCCACAGGCAAACAAAATAGTTAAACAATACATAATAAAGTTTTTATTTGGTATTTCCTGTGAGCCTCTGCCAGTTGCCAGGGAGTGTACTGTATTTTTCTTTTTCTGTATTAATTGTTGACCACAACTGGCAAAGACCCAAACTAGCAGGGACAGATAAGGGGGGGAAAATGGCATCTGGACACTAAAGCCTCAAGTGTACTGGGAAAAAAAAAAGCACAAAAAATTACAGCATATATCTGGAATTTTCCAACTAACGATGTGCGGATGTGGTAGCGCTAGGGAAAAAGAGCCAAACTGAGCCTGCTTTGTTCACTAAGAGAGGCCCCCCTGTAACATTCCTTTTAGCTGTGCATATTTTGGCTTCAGTTGTGCAGTTTTAACTATATACTGTGTATGGAGCAGTTCAGTTGTTGCTGCATGAATCTAATGATTTTGTTACGAGAAATAAAATTATGTCAATGCACATGCATTTTTGTTGCTGTGAGATGTTTAAACGGAGGCTGTGTTTTAAATGCTAAATTATAGGTGTTAAGTTTTCCGAGGGAAGAGGGAGAAAATTTCGTTAAGTACAGCCCATCACAGCAACAGCTGCGAGGGGGAGACCCTCAGCAGCAGTGAATGCTGCCTTTTTAAAGTCATCAATGAAATCAGTCCTTACAGTTATCTGGTTTAGGGAAAAGCCCACAATATAGCATTTACACTTGGATAAAAACAGGAGGCCGCGTAAACATGCTAGTTTGATTCTGGTTTTCTGTATAAACAGTTACAGTATTAGCATCTTTTTAAAGAAGTTTTATACTCCTGATTTACTATACGCAATGTAGTAAGTGATTTTGCTACTACCAGTACACAGCAAAGAAGAGAATAAACAAGAACAGGTTGCTGTTATTTTCTTCTACAGGTAAAAGAGCTTTGCAGATAGTAGGCAGCCTCTCCAAAGGAGATGGAAGACTATAAATATGTAGAGAACCAACTGAACTACACAGTGACAGGGTTTGCAGCTACAGCAGGTCTGTAGTTCAGTTGATGGGGAAGAAATTATTGTTATGAGCTTAAATTGTCATATATTTGTATGGTATTTTGGGATGTACTTGGACTGTCTTCCAGTGACCAGTGCCCATGTTGCCACAATCTTGTTTTCATTTCCCAATTCACATGCTCTTTCTAGCGTCAAGTACTTTGGGTTTTTCCTTTGTGTTTTTGATTTTAGGGCAGATTTTTTTTTGTGATTGGTTTTAGCTGCAAAATATGGAAGTGTAAAGTCTTACATCTGGGCAGGAACAACCCCAGGTTCCAGTATAGGTTGGGGAACGACCTGTTGGAGAGCAGTGTAGGGGAAAGGGACCTGGGGGTCCTGGTGGACAGCAGGATGACCATGAGCCAGCACTGTGCCCTTGTGGCCAGGAAGGCCAATGGCATCCTGGGGTGTATTAGAAGGGGGGTGGTTAGTAGGTTGAG
>VWYH01003835.1:76362-92855 GCA_013399365.1 Pampusana beccarii | reverse complement strand
GGCTCTTCTCAGTGGCAACCAACAGTAAGACAAGGGGTAATGGGTTCAAGCTGGAATACAAGAGGTTCCACTTAAAATTGAGAAGAAACTTCTTCTCAGTGAGGGTGACGGAACACTGGAACAGGCTGCCCAGGGAGGTTGTGGAGTCTCCTCCTCTGGAGACATTCAAAACTCGCCTGGATGCCTTCCTGTGTAGCCTTATGTAGGTGTTCCTGCTCCAGCAGGGGGATTGGACTGGATGATCTTTTGAGGTCACTTCCAATCCCTAACATTCTGTGATTCTGTGATTCTGTGAAGTCATCTATTCCATTATTTCTTTGTACATGTGCAGTTTTCTTCTGTAAGAAAAGCAAAGTGTACCAAAAAAATGGAACTTCTTCACTTGGAATTCTATTCATATGCACGCTGGTTATCAGCAGGACCAAACCTATGGATCAGTCACATAGATTTCTTCAGCTTGAGCTAGCAGAATATCTGGCTGTACCAGATGTCTGTCATAAATAGCTGATTAAACTAGGAGAAGACAGGATGTGTTTGCAGTGGATTTCCCAGATTCCCATTGATCTACCAACACACAACTACTGCTGTTCCTTCCTCTCAGACCTGTATTCCTACCTCTTCTCCAGCCCAGACTCTCTGCTAAACCTAGCTCCCATCCCAAATCCTCTGGGAAGTCTGCCCTCCCACTGGGCTCCAGACATGCCACTCAGCAACCTCACAGTCTCCACTGCTTTCAGCTTCAGGCCTTTCTCAGCAGTACCCATCTCTTTTACAAGTTTTTGTCTGATCCCAGTCTCACACATCTTACTGGTCATTTTTCCGTCTTCTTCCCTCCATAGCTCGTAGTCTTCTTTCTCAGCCAGTGTCAGTTACCCCCACTCTCCACAGATACTCCCACTCCCCATTGTTCTTCAGCCCAACAAGGAGGTGTCTTAATCCCTTCTCTTAATCTGGGTTTCATATTCTCTTCTCCCCGTGAGTCCGTGTATTTTCGTCTCTGTGGCTGAATCTGACAGGTGCCTCTGCAAACATGGGATAAACCATTTATGGAGTAGCAGGCTTTCTACACTCAGTTAAAAGTTTGAGGTGCCATGATATCCCGCTGATCCCCCCAGAGCTGGCCTGAAGCTTGCTCGTTGAAAACAAAACCTTCCAAAGTTCGATGATAATACACTAGTATAAATCCTTACCGAGCATGTGCTGGTTTTCAAATTTATGACATGGTCAAATTTAGAGCCAAGTTTTACAAGGACGGCAAGAGGCACCTCCTTGACATAGAGGCCAAGTTCCACAGACCTTCTTTCAAAACATGAGGGCACCAGAGCTTCTCGAAAAGAAGGTCACCAGAATTTAAGATAGGGAAAGCATACATTTTTCCCCAACCTCACTCATGGAAACTCCTGAATGGCTTCAGCAGTAACCTATTCCAATAAAACTGAGTATATTCCAGAGACATCCAGCATGGGAAATGTTATTGTAATTAGTGATATTTTGATGAAGTTAAAAACGGCTGAAAACAGGGTCTTATAGCTTCAGTAACAGGCCATGCTAGAAGCTTGAATATATTATATATGTGCTACTCCTGATGGTCGTCCGCTACCAGAAGGAATCTGCAGAGTTCTCAGAGACTCTCAAAGGATTCTTTCTGTTTCCCTCAGTAAAAGCCAAGGTGCAAAATCACTCAGTTTTTACTAATGTATGTACTGTTTCCTATGCATGGGTCCCTTCCTCATGCTCTTATAACCAACCATTGTGTATCCTACCACGTGTGGAAACTGATTCTTATTCGCTTTAAAGACCTTCTACACATTTCCAGTCCCTCCTGGCATCTATAAATGTAATTTATTCACAATTAGGGACATCAGTAGGAAACGAGCTGTCAAAGTGGTGTAAAACCATTAGATGAAGAAAAGGGTCAGATCTCTGGAAGAGATGAGTGTGGCAAGCTACTGATTACTGACAGGCATGAGACTTCTTAAGTCCCACTGAAGTCAGTGAAGTTCAAGAGCAGGTCTATGCTTAGCAACATAAATGTCCTAATACCAAAATTACTTTCCAAATTACAGATTCACCTTTTTCTGTCACGAAAATGAAAAATCATATATTTGCAACCTAGTGAGCAACTATTAATTATAAAATATGTAAAATTTCACTGGAAGTCAGATTAATTAAAATAGGCTTCATTTCCCTTAAGAACACTAGTTCCTTCTCCAATCAAGGACAAAGCAAGTCTTTTAAACTTTGAATAAGAAGCTAATTTATAAATCACCTGTTATGGGAGTGGTAAGTAATCTACTTTGCACATGGCTAAGACATAATTGATTAAAATTACATTTGTGCCTCATGTGTGAGCTACAATATGTGGCGTTCCTGTGTACAGCATTTTCCAGTCAACTGTTGTTCATCCCAGGTCCTAGAGACAGGAATGGCAGGGTAGTTAAGAGAGGTCATCTGCAGTACCTGAATTATTTGTCAGCCTGAAGATTATACCCCAGGATTGTTTTAAGAAATACTGTGGGTCTCCACATAATTGATTGCAAGGTGTGTTGCCAGACTAACACTTCTATTATTCAAAGGAAGCACTAGAGGCCTCTTTTATTGTTGCTGATAACACCTTTTCAGTAACTGGAAAGGTTTAAAATCCCTTCTGTCTTTTTCTTTAGTTGTGCTGTTCCCTTCCGTTTTCTTTCTGCTGGATTATGCTAATAGGTTATTTTAGTTTACTTCCTACTTTGTTTCAAACAAGTTTCATTTTCAGATTTTCTTGCAGTAGGCCAAAATAAAACGAAGTCTATCTGGTGTTCAAAGATGCTTTGTAAGCAAAAAAAGCTCAAGAAGGGGCAATTTAGACCCATGTTTTGTAAAAGCTTTGTATTACAAAAACTGACTTTGTCTAAATTCAGCCTGAGAGTATCCTTCTAAAAACAATCCTACTGCTAGCTCTTGAAAACACTTAGTTTTTGATCCCGGAATCATTCATTATTTTAAACAGCAGTAACATGACCTCATGATATTAACAAAAAAAGAAAAATATTGTACTCTAAATATGTTGTTTGCTATCATTAAAAAATTCCTTTTCCTTGAAGACTGCCACTTTCCTAGAAAAAAATAAAAATAGCTTGTATTTATTAGATGGAATTGTATACTCTCTAGAAAACATAGGTTGTTTCTAATTTCTTCTTTCTAAAACTACTTTTTAAAATACTACCAACTGAAAACAAGGGTAGATCTAAATATAAATGATTCCACGGTCTTCCTCTAACCACCCAGAGCTTCCACTGAAATTTGTAGGAATTACATGCATATTTGGATTAGGCTGGAACTTTTTATGAGGTGTCCAGTTGGCCTTTTTAACACAGATTAACAACATTAGCTTTTTGGTGCAGGACATTTTTTCCTCAGAAGAACAGATGAGGCCCCATCAGCTTGTTCTTTACCTTCTCCACCTTTAGGTTTAAACCCTTAGGCCATGCAGCAGCTTTAGGGACTGGTGATCTGTGTCTGTCCCAGAGCTGTTTACACTTGGGCTTGATTTCTCTGCAGAAGCTCTGGCTTCTAGCACTGCTTCTCTCTTCCCTCCTCAGCATCCCCAGAGCCACGCATTGAAGGATTTCCTGACTGCATGATGATGTTATTTACAGGACTTCCTCTGAAGGTTCATGAAGGGGAGTAGGATGTTGCTCTCCCTATGTGGCTGTAAGTGCTGTGAAAGTTTTCTGCAGGTGGCAGGCGTTCCCTTGCAGGGAGCGTTTAGGGGGATTTTTACATGGAATGGTCACTTCTGAGAACAGGTCTTTGTGGGGAAAAGGCATGGATGGGCATCATGATGGGGAAACACATATAGAACATGAAACTGATTATTCCAAGGTCAACTGATAGTAAGGTTAATGTTACCACGAGAGCTCTTGGTTCCCTCTCTAAGACCATTAGAACATTTATACTAGTTCTTGAATATTAGTTCCCATTTGAATTATTCTCCCTTTTCAAGGGTGGATTATGTATTGTGATAAACATTTTAGAAGGCCTTTTTTGTATGTTCATTTTTATAAGGACTCTTCCTGAACAGTTAGGAGCCACGAGTGACTCACAGAGCAGCAAAAGGGGTGTGACGCAGGAGGAGACCTCCTGAATATTGTATTTTTCATTGTCAGGCAGGAGAGGGGCAAAACCTTTTCCACGCTGGGTGCTCCTTTGTGGCGTTATCTCCATTGTGCCAACCGCAGTGAAGCCGATCTTCTATTTTTAAGTGTCATTCCTCTGCCAGGGAGACGAGGTATTGCCACTACCAGCAAACAACATTGCTGCTGATTGGCCAGAGAGAACTAAAATGTATCTCTGTAAATTGGATGTTTCCTTCTCTCCTGGAGGCTCAGTATGTTGGGGTTTTACAACCCCAGTGCCTGTAAACCGGTGTCCCTTGCCTGAAGCTGAGAACATTAACTTTGTAATATGCGCAAAACAGCTTAAACCCAGCTCTGAACTGTTAAAAATACATCTCAGAGCAACAGCTCTGACAGCGAATGCCGAGTATATGTACTAGTGCACTCTCCCTTAACTGCTGCTGAAATCGGCATCTGTCAAGCAGGTGCCTGGAGATGGATTTGGACTCTCAGATAAGGTATTTCCTCTCTAAGGCCTCTGTGCGTGCAGCGTGCAAGGGGTTAACAAGGGAGCTCCTTTGAAAACAGAGGCAGAAGGTCATTGGCGGCAACAGCAAAGACTCCTGCAGCCTGCCATGGAGAGCCTTTCACCCAGCATTTCCCACCCAGGGCATTGTAAACATTGGCTCGAAGCCATGGAGTCCTACAGAACTTCTCTTTACTTTGAGCATATACATTTATACGTGTTAATGGAAACTGAAGCACAGCAAGTTATTCCTGCATGTCCAGAAGGAGAGAGGGAGCTTCTGTTCAAGTTGAAGAGATGCGGGAAAGAGCCATTACTCACGCTGGAATTTGAAAACATAGAGATATGCTTGTTTAGTGGTACTCCACATGTAACATAGCTGCTGTTCTCAGGCAAACTTTCTCAACTCACAGGAATGTGTAGAATGCTGTCACTTAATCAGAATCCAGAAGAGCTCTTTTATCTGCTATTTGTTAGTAACTAGCAATATTGTTCTTATCTCGTTGTCCTTTAGCCTGATGCAGTGCCCTCGGACATGAGAACTTGTAACATGAAAGCACTCATTACCTTGGACATTCCTGTTTGTGTTGTCTTAAGCTATTATCTCTTTAGCTTAACTAAGATGCTTTGTATCAATTTTGAGATGAGTTCACCTGTAGAAATTCCTTCTACAACATCATTTTCACAAATAAAAGATTTTATATTTTTATAAGTCTGTAACTACTCTGGAGTAGAGTCTTCGGTGATCTAGACTAATTCCGATCTTTTTCATCCAAGTAATGCAATAAGTTGTCTGTTATTAATTTCCCTTGGAAATTGGCTGCTTGAAAATAACATAAATTAGTCATACAAGCTTTAAAGTTAAAGTTGGGATATAAAGCCTAGAAAGGTCTAGTATTGGACCAACTGTCACATTCTGGTTTTCTGCTAAATCTTCAGATACTTTGTATCAGTTTAGAAAATCCTGTAGCTTTTATAAGTGGAGAAAATTTTCCTTTGGGTTCTTTAAAAATCTTGGGCTTCACTTTGTACTGTGAATCCTAAGATTTAGCTAGTGAGTAGTGTAGAGAGGAGATGTTGTTTCTTTCTCCACAGAATAAAACAGAGTGCCATCTTTTAGAGTTTTTATGAGTCCCATCCATTAGAGTGAGAGAGATGGAATACAAGCTGCCTAGATCCAAAGTAGAATCCAGCCTGGTTAATGTAATTAATGCCTGCTTTTATTTTTATCCAGTGATGGTCTAATGTAAAATGCATACACATTCCAGAGAGCGGTATCCAAAAACTCGGCTCCTTGCCCCTTCCAGCTGATTGTTCTTAAGCACTCAGCTACTTTCAGACACAGTCTTGCCCCGTGACTCATATACTCCTGGCGGAATAGTGACTTGGCTTCAGCAAAGGCAAGGAAAGAGCAGTTACCCAAAAAACCCCCAGTCCAGTGGTCAAAGTATTTGCTTGGATGTAAGAGGTGCCAATTAAGTCCCCTTCAAGCTGAGTTTCCACTTTGAGATTAGTGTAATAACATCTGTACAATATGTTAATGTGGATGCAAACACACACTGCTTCCACCACCACTCTTAGTTACAGGTTTCACCAGGTGGGACTCCATATGGACTTCGGTTGAGAACATCCAGGTGTCCAGGGTATCCATCTACCTGCCTAAACATCCATCACATGCAGTAGAGCTTCAGCTGAAATGCAGATGCTTGTTTCTCCAGCACAGGCCTTGCTAATGTGTGTGACCGTCTACGCTTAAGACGCACAGACACTTTCAGACTAAGAAGAAGAATTTGATTAGTAAAGGTGCCTACAAAGCTCGTAGTCAGTGGATTGTGCCTGGCATTTTGTTGGTTTTAAGCTCACAAAGTTACTTAAATGTGAGACTTAGAGAGCCTGAAGACTCCCCTTAATCTTTTTGTCCTTTCTATCCAGTCCCTTGGTTTTGTGATGAAATTACATGTCTATAGCAGGTCCTTGTCCTGCTGATATTTACTTCAAAACTCATTTCTAATGATCTGTGGTACGTTTAAGTATGTGTAAACACATACAACTGTCCACATATTGCAGCTCTATATAGGATGTTCATATTTTTCTTCCTTTTTTACTGGAAACCTGTATGTTTCCAAGCCTTGTTTCTCATTTGCTTTTAGAAATAAAGATGTTTCATGAGGATTTTGTTTCCCAGATGCAATTTTAAGGAGCCCTTGAAAAGTGTTTGATAGGAGTTTCATCTCTGCGGTATTATTTACATCTTTACTCACCTGAGTTTAAAGCCATACATTTATTTAAAGCCATAGTAAAATCTACTGCATTCAATTTCAAACGTAGAACAGATTTGCAGTGTTTAGAGTTGCCTAAATTCTTTGTGCCGTAGGTGTAAGGAGGTTCAGCTTCACGTCAGGCATCATGGTGATAATAGGATTGAAGTCTACACCTTGTGAAGTAGTGAGGGCAGGTACATCATAAGAAGAGCTTCTGCTGCAGAGAAGCTGCTTTGTTCACAACCATGGGTTTGCTGTAATACAGGAGGTTTAACTGTAAGCTGTTGCTTTACATGAGCATCACTGACAGATGTTGTTCCACTAGCCCTTTTATATACTATACCAGGCTATCAATGAAATTGATACTTTGCCTCCAGGCCCCTATTCAAGCCTTGGTAGCATGTGTATCACCAGGAGCACAAGTTTCTACTTCCAACAGGGGCATCACAGGCCAAATCTGGTTTTGGGAAGGAGAGCCGTCTGGCTGCATAACACTCTATCGAGTGCTGTGGGAAGTCCCAGCACACCACGCCATGCTGCTGGGGAAAGGTTACAGCTCTCAGTGGCACTGGTAGTTGAGTGCTTCTCCTAGGAGTTGGTGAGACATAGAAGTGTAGAGAGCCCGAAGTTACAACAAGAATTTTTAACAACTGTAGCTAAAATATGGTAGACAGATGAAAATTCACATACGTATCAGCTTTATGAGTTATCCAGACAAATATCTTAATAAAAACAGTATATTGAAGAAGTTGTTTGCACCAAGTTTCCTCAGTCCCAAGCTGAAAAACTTTGGTTTATTCACAGTAGTCTATAACAATTCAGAATCCTAACAGAATTCTCTGTTAAACTCTGAGCTGGTGTCTACATTTGCCCCCAAATGGCAGAGAGTATTTCTTTTGAGAGCAACTCTTGTTCAGGTCGATGTTGATGGTCGTGTTCCATTGAAAACATTTTAATTCTACCTTCTTTATCATCTAGAAACAGCTGTAGAGTCCACAGGAAAGCCTCTCACCTAGAGAATTGGCAGTATTTAATCCATTCTTTGAGGCAATATTTACTTTGTGCATTGTCTCCTTTTATTCAAGATGGTTTGAAACAAAAGGGGCACAAGTTCCATGGGAGAGAGGTCTGTTGTGACCTTCATGGTTTTGCTTTATTTAGGTTTTTTCTGTTCAGAACCAAAGTCTAACACAGCACTCCAGGAAGCGGGGAGGCTTTTTTCTCTTAACCAGACTCTGGTTTTCTAGTAGCAGTGGAAAACTGGTCTTCATTATAAAGCCAAACCCTGAGTGGTAAGGCTCAGATTTTCTAGTCTGATGAACTCAGGAAGAGACCAGGCAGCCACAAGGGCAGCTTCTGGGGATCTCAGCATGGAGCCAACCATGGTTTGGTCCTTGGCACAAGTTAGAGCTACGTATTCTCCTTCTCCCAGCGACTGGGCTTAAGTGATGTGAGAGACTGCAGAAGAATTGGTGCCACCCAGGGGGAATCTATAGGGTGCTAGATGAGTCGGTTTTGTGGCCACCTAAAGACACAGGGTAGAGCAAAGCAACTGGAACAAGGCATGAGACTGGGTACTGGAAATTATGCCTGTTCCCCCAGCTACCGAATACCACCAGGTGACTGAGGCAGTGGAAACATGCCCAATTGCTGCAGCCAGTTCCAGAACAAGACCTGCATCCCAAGGGACAGTCACAGGCTGCCGTATTTTTAATGCTTTGTTTCTCTTGGTGTTTTGGAAGGAATTCTCTCTTACAGTAGATGTTTGACTTGATCAGTATAAGAAGCAAACGGTGTTTCTTTCTTTCTGCCTTTGTGTTTTTTTCAGCTCTGAGGTAGATTATTAGAATTTGCTGTTTCAGTCTACCAGATTTGTTTAAATATTGAGTCTTGAAGCATGACTGAAGAATGGCTACTTTTTTAAAAAGCCTGTCACTCTTAGTGTTGTCAAGTATCTCTATAGGTAAATACACCGCAATATCAGCACAGGCCTCATTGCATGCAAAGCTGACCACCTCTGTAAAGAACTGAGCTGTCCCATATTCCACAGAAGACTACTCTGCAGCTCAGAGATTAGGGCATCAGGGTTTTGATTTTAATGCACAACAAACCCTGGCAAGTCTTTCTTTGACTTTCATGGGCTCTGGATCAGGTACAGCAGCGATGCTGATGTTATTTTTGCTTCTTTCTTGTCGTATAAAGATAAAACACTTTTCAAGTAAAGTTTCAGGTAGTCTCTCAGAAATGTTCTCTGTATGGTATCAACAGAGAATCCTGTGAAGTAGTCTGCTTAATGGAAACGTATTTCCTTGTATTAGTTTTGAGGTAAGTTCTGAATTATCGCTGATGGTTACAAATATTACCTCATCTTAAAAGCCAGTTTTCCTTTCTAGTAGCTGTTGCACACAGCTGCTTAGTGCAGAGAGACTTTTGAGGTGAAAACCACTGAATGTAGGTGAAGTATCTTCCGCTAGTGTTTATATGCACATGCATGATGTGCAAACACACACACACGTGCACTCCTACTGACAACGGATATACCCAGAAATATTCTTCGTCAGCACCATCACACTGGGTTATGTGGTTCTTCCTAGAAATAAAAGAAGCAAAATTCTGATTAGTTTTGTGTGTCTAAACCATCAAAGAAATGAATGGCTTCTTTATTTATCAAGTTATCTTACAGTATATGCTAAATCTTGCCTTCTTCAAAGCACAAATGTTTTAGCATCAAAAAGAAGAGATTGCTTTCTAAAATAACATCTTAATAGTGGGTGGTACTTGGGATCAGGATTTGTGTTTTCTCTAAATGGGTAATTTTTTACTTGATGATTTAACTAATGAGATAATAACAACCCTTTCACTTTTCACAAAGCAGTTAATAAGGCTTGTGCCTGAAACAGAGACGAATGTGAGTAAAGAGATAAAATTGCTATTACCATTTGCACTTCATGAGACCCATAGCACTTGAAAGGATGTCATTTTTATGTATCTTAAACCTTTTGTCAAGAAAGAAAGTGCTTTCTAAAAGCCACCAAAGTAGTTTGGTTCACTTTTTCTTCAAAAGAGAAACGGTTTTAATGTTTCTATAAACAGACAAAATCTAATAATCTTTCTCTAAGGAAGAAAGGTTCTCTCCAGCCACACCTATCTCTGCGATGGAACCAACAACAGTTGCGTAATCATGGAAGAACCACTACTCAAAAAAAGAAATGAAACAAATGTAATTATTTAGGCCGATATTATCCCTGGAAACTAAAGTACATTGTATAATGTAGTGATTATTGCCTTCTCCATCACAGTTAGAAATAATAATAGGTCTTCAGAGACAGATTAAAGAGAGTCCTAGGCTTGCTTTATAAATGCAGAATGCTCAGTGAATTATTAATGGTAGTGACTAGAATATACAATAAGACAGTCCCAAGCAAGTAAAGCAAACACACCCCTCTTCCAAAACAGGGATGAAAAATACGTTGCAGTCGTTGTACAAAGGCTAAAAACCGTATGCTACCATCACCTACCTTGGCCTTATCGCACCTTTTGGAAGAGCTGGAGGGTGCTGTGCAAGGTGTTGCGGGGTGGCATGAGGCATCATCCCTCTCTCCCTTCCTCACCTCCTCTCTCCTAGCTCCCCACTTCCAGCACACCCCAGACTACCCTCTCCCTTGTCTCCTGGGACTCACACACAAAGTTTGCCTATATGGCACAGGTGCGCTCTGCTCCCGCAGGTCTTTGGGGTGTCCCTGGGGCATGGAGGTGGAAGGGGAGACGGGGAACATCTGCACTGGGCGAGTGGAGCAGCTGGGGGCTTCAGGAGAGGGCAGGAGGCAGCCGCAGGTCTGCCCGCACGGCACAGGGCAGGGCCAGCCGGGGAGGCTCAGAGCAGCGCGCAGGGCAAGCTCAGAGCCCGTGATCCTGCAGAAATGCCATCGCCTCATAACTTGCTGTCACTGCCTTCTGAGTTGCCTCTTGTGCCCTGCTCAGCCCTGGTTGTCTGTCAGTATTCCAAACCGCAGGTGATGAAACATGACAAAGTCTTTCTTTTCCTAAGCAATTTTTTAATATTACATTGACTTCCTTTGAATTAATGCTACCCTGTCAGACTAGTGAGCCATTTTTAAGCATATTCCTTTAGAAATTACATTTCTCCTTTTCAGACTCCGTGAAGAGTCAGTGCAGTGTTTCCAGCAAGTGAGAAGGAGGTGTGTTAGTGAGAGAGAGTCGTTCCACAGTGGAGACTGAAGTCAGGCTTCAATCAATACACAAGCCTGGATTTTTAGCCATCTGTAATTGTCCTCTCCAACTAGTCTGTGGTGAATGTGTCAGGCTTTGTCATACAGCTGAGGAGAAGTTTTCTACAAAGTTTGAAGAAAATGGTGCAAGTCGTTTTAGAGTCCCAGGCCTGAAGAAGAAGCCATGCAGTAGCAGCTCCATGGTGAAGCTGGAAAGGTTCCACTTCAAATCCTCCTGAAGAGTTTGAAGCAATAGATCTTTTGTGGAGTTGGGAGACCAAAAAGAAACACTAAATATCTATGTTCTACATACTGCACCATATGTTCTATAGCTATATTCCCTCATTTTTAGTCAAAATTAAAAAGGAGTCAAAAGGATGCCCCAAAGGCAATGTGAAATTCCTGCTAGTGAGAACTCTACAAAATACCTGAGCTTAAGAACCCTGTTAGGGAAGTTAAAAAAAATAATCTTTCATGAGACTGAAATGCTTTAAGCAATGAAATGAGCCAGTGTCTAATGGCGAATATGATTAACAAAATCAGCACCAAAAAGACTATGATAGAAACCACAGTCACAAAAGCAAAAGATTTCAAAGAAGAATTTTATTTGGATTCAAGTATACTTTGTCTGAATTTAAGCATCTTGCTAATTGCTTTTGTGGCATGATTTTTATGAAAGCTAATGTTTTAAAGGGTTTATAGGCCTCTTCAAAGTTCCCTCAGAACTAATTAGAATAAAATTAACCTCCTTCAGCTTTAGATGTCTAAAAGGAAAATGTCTACATGCGGGCCAGTCAGTTCGATCCTCCTCACAGACAGTAAGCAGCTGCAGCATGTGTTCCTCTGACCTGTTCCACACACTTGTGATAAAAGAAGATCAGCTGTTGGGTGAGATGAGGAGTAGGCCGTGCCTCCCCCACCCCATCACCCTCCTGTAGCCCCCTCGAATCAGCAGAGATGAGGGAAGCACAGCCAAACGCCTTCTCTCCGGAGTGAAAGGAAGACCCAGGGCCGCAGCGTGCCTCACTGGCTGGTAGATTAAAGAGTGCCAGGAAACATTCGTGGGTACTGCAGCTCAATTGTCCATACCGTTAAATTATTAGAATGGTTCCTGGCATGGTTTTGAGTTATGACAACCAACCTTTCCCCAGACAGTTCCTAGGCACAGTTAAGCACAGATCAAAGACCATTCCCAATGAGCAGTTTGCATGTGGTTACCTTTTTGGGGAGGCTGAGAATTTAATAATATGGACATAGGCCACTCTGTGCCTGTTGGTCTCGGTGCCAAAGGAACATTTCCTGTCCCATTTAATTTCCTAGCACAGACATAGCCACTGTGTTACAGTCTGATCCCTGCTTTGTTCCTGTAGCTGTGCAACTGAGCATTAGTCTGTACTTAAAGTCTGTGGCAAACCGAAATGTAGTCTTTTGTGTCTACGTTACTCAACCCCATCCTTAAACCTCTGTTTGTCTTTGTCCTTTTTGAACTGTATGCTATTCAGACAGCAACTATATTTGGAAAGGGCTGTGTATTGTGAAGTTCCATTTAAATTAAGCAGTTATCCAAAAGTGAAAATGCGCTCTGTAAAGTAAATGGAAATTAAATGAGACTGACACAATGCTTAGACCTTGTGTTCGCATTGCTAGTAAGCAGATACTTAGCACTAATTGGATTTTTCATTAGAAACAGGTAGCATGAAGTGCAGGATTGAAACTCCTGGGGCTAGATAGTCCCAGATGGCAACATGTCAGGTATAATAAGGCAGAAAGCTTTATTTCAGAACAAAGTTATCTTCTTCTGACTCTAAATGCAGCTCTTCCCTTCCATCTCACTGAGCACATTTCCTTCTTTAGGAGGGCAGGCACAGCCTCAGTAGACTTTTGCAGATGTTCTTTTATTTTCTAATGCCTCTCAGATTATACACATTTCATGCATTTTCTTCCTGAAGTGCTGCCTAAATCTACTGACATTTGAATTGTTAGAAGCAGTGATCTACTGATATAATTCTTATGTGATATTATCCCATCTTATCTGGGTAGTGGTAACACGAAACATGCACTGGACAATGAGAAGTTATTCCTTTCAGTATGTACTCCTTCCAGTGTATGAATTATTCTCGATCTTTCTTATGTAGCTTAATCTATGAAATACAGATGTCATAAGGTATCCTCAGGACAGGCAGAGTGGGCTGAGAAGCTAAAGGCGGAAAAGGAGCTGATTTGGCCCAGGAGTATTTGGAGGCAGTTGGGAGAAGAGAGGACAGAGTGTGAAATTCGAGGGAGTTTGGGGGTGCGAGGGAGCAGACGGGGAACGTGAGGGGAGGCAGAGCACATAGGACATGGCGAGGCAGCAAGCCGTGTCCACCTGGGCGTCTGCACGTGAGCAGCAGGGGGTTAGGGACATTTAGTGACATTGTCGGGGGACCATTGGCATGTGCCAGAGAGTCAGAGGCAAGGGAGAGGAGCCTGGAGGTTGAGGGACAGCTGGGAGGAGCTTGGCTGCTCTAAGAGAGGAGCTGGATAGGCCAGGCAGGGCCAGGGAAAGCAATGAGGAGGTGAAGGAGGGAAGTTTTTTACATGAGAGGGTTAAAATGCAACATTGTCATTAAAGCTGACAGCCTCCGAAGTATTTAGGAGTCTTGTGCTGAATTTAGTATCTCCGTCAGCGTGTGACTGCGGACACCTTTTCCTACAGAGCAATCACCATGTCCCACATTACATGTGTGTCAGATTTTCAGGACAGGCAGAATTTAAGCAAAATATGCTGGTGCAGTTGCTTGCTTTTTTTCATCCTACAATTGGGACCTCATCAAGCGGCTCTTTATCAAGTGCTCTATCTCTCAGGGAGAGCCTGTCTCACTGCTGGTGTGGCTTACTTAAGCAAAGCGTTTTTTCTTTCTAAGTCAGAACCGTGCTAAAGAGGAAGCGATGATCTAGTTGTTCAGCCTCACCATATCCTGTGTTCAGAATAATTTTCATTTCTACTTATCTGCAAATGTTAATGGAATGTCCACAAATATTTTCTTGGTTTCTATGGTAAGAGAAAGAGAGTGTGAAACTCTGTGTCAAAACCACTGCCTCATCTGCATCATCCTGTGCTTTTCAGGAGAAGACCCTGACCACTTGAGGAGTCATCTGTGGCATTACTTGTGTGCAAACTGACATTTAGTGCATTTTGATCCCTTTCAGGTTCACATTTTGAAACACAGACTTGCATATTGCAAACCATAAAGGTTACGTGGTCACTTTTATAGTTACATAGTAATAACAGAGTATATCGAAAGAGCTCAACACATTTTACTTCCTCTCTGACTATAAAACAATCAGGCATTTGCTGGAATTTAACTGTGAGACTTCGCAAATCATTTTTTTAAAGGTTTAAGTTTCCAGATTACTTAGAAGTAGCATCTCCCAGTCCCCTGCGCACGCATGCATGGAGCGTAGCAGGGTTCAATGCCTGGGGAGCTGTGCCAGTAAGCGGTCACGTGGGAGAAGCAGCTAACGTGCTGCACGAAGCTTCCGCAGGCTCTGACAGCAGCGCTGTGCCCCTGAGCGAGCACCCAGGACCAGCCGTGTGCTGCGACACCGCTCTCGGGAGAGGAGCAGCTGTCCCGCGCCACATTTCCCTGGAAAAGGGACTTCGGTTTGGGGCACACGTTGTCAGAAGTGTGCAAACTGTCTCACAACCATGAATCGCCCAATCCTTTGCCTGTGAGAGTTCAGAGCCTTAGTGTGGCAGGGCTGGCAGAGCTGGGGAGAATAAA
Source organism: Pampusana beccarii (assembly GCA_013399365.1). NCBI lineage: Eukaryota > Metazoa > Chordata > Aves > Columbiformes > Columbidae > Pampusana > Pampusana beccarii. The sequence goes on along the minus strand of VWYH01003835.1, from coordinate 77,975 downwards.
GCCCCTTTCACTCTGCGTGAGAAGAGCTGTGTGGATCTCACTCCAGGAATCCGGGGGGTTGGTGGTATTCCCACAGGTCAGAGATCACGGAGCTCTTGCTCCCAACACTGCACCCAGCCATTGACAAAAAATAATGGGCTGAAATTGTTATATCTAATTTTTCCGAGCAACATGTTTTCAATCAGCTTTTCCACAAATGTCCTGAGAGAAAAAAAAAGGTGCAGATCAGTTCAAGAAGTATTTCTGCATCAGGAAAAATATGTATGTGTTTTAGGAGGAATTCTGTCTCATTCAGATAGGGCAGTTCCAGTAAAAATCCCTGACCTCCAGTTACAGTTGTGTTCTTTCCCTGGAGTGAATCTCTGAAGAAATTTTTCTGGTTTTTATAAATATTTTGGAAAAGCATCACTAGTATGGTACCAGATGAGGAACAAGAGAAATGGAGTTAAATAATGCCCAAATTCCACGCAGGAACCTGTTTCTGAGGACAGGTATCTGGAAGTCTGGCTTGCCAGTGCAGAACTTTGCACTGTGTTATTGAACTGTTTCAAAGACAAATTTTATGAATAGAGATCAAAGTGTTTAAGAGGACTGTTAGCAAATATGACCACTTGTGCAAATATCCGTGAACCTCCCTTCAATAGCCTTTCTGTAGTTCCAAAAACTGTCAGGGCATGTAATGATTGTAATAAATGTTGTATTTGCTTTTGTTTCAACTGGCTTTCACCAGCAAATTCACTTCCAATGTTATTTTTGCTTAGAAGACAATTATGTTGTTATCATTAAAAAAAACCACTCTTCTTACACATTTCCTTATACTGGTCTTGAAATTTAGAACTTGCTATCCTATATAACAATTTTTAAAGTTTTCATTCTTATCTTTGCACTTGTTTCTTGTCAGTGTTTTTACTTTGTTTCATGCCCCTCCTGAATGTTTGTTGAAGGAACAAACAAACCAATAATCGCTGAGACCCTCCCTGCTGCCAGATTAATAGTCAGAGGTTTACGTTATAGCACACACTAAGAAAATTTTGGTATTTAGCTGGTGATCATGTGTTGTTATGGCTGGATTATAACTGCATTCAGGAGCAGGATACTCCCCTGGCTCTAAGATTATATTCTAGCAACGTAAGAGCTCACGCAGGACTCTGAAGAAGCTCCTTGTGTTCTGTAAATATATTGAAGATACAGTCAGCCTCATCGCTATTTGGTCTACTTGTGGGAAACAAAAAGATAAACTGTCCCATCTCTGTCATGGGTCCAATGTGCAGGGCTCATCAAAGCACATCGACGAAGCAGTGCCAGTAAAATTCCCCCTGGGTCTCTACAACGTGTTGTGACATGACCACTAGGACAAAAGCAGCCTAAAAGCAGATGCTTTATGTGGCATGTCCCTGGGAAAAGGTGTATCATATAGAAATAAATCGTGAGAGAAGTTAGTGCTGGTCCAACCAGCAGCACATGGGCAGCTACAGTCACACAGCTATAAAGGTCATGAAAACTCACAGTATAAGGTACCTCTGTGTGTGAGAAACCACAGTGGACAGCACTGAGTGCCTTTTAAAGGATATCTTTGGGGAGGTTTTGACTGAATCTGTATCCAGCTGATAGGG
>VWYH01003835.1:56534-76230 GCA_013399365.1 Pampusana beccarii | reverse complement strand
CTGATAGGGGGAAAAAAAAAAAAATATATATATATATATATATATAATTTCTTCCTGACTCATCATCACTGCAGCTATCCATACTGAGATTTTCCATACAGGACCCTTTTCTATGCACTGACCAAACCAGTTTGTCCTAATCTGTGAGATTTTACAATTTGGATTAAATTAAATGGGATCTGTATACACAACATTTATGAGGTTGTTAATTCTGTAGCTAAATGTGCTTTCTCTTATGTTCCTTTTTGTTTTACAGGTTGTTACTTTGTGGTATAGAGCTCCTGAAGTTTTGCTTCAGTCCAGCTATGCAACACCAGTTGATCTCTGGAGTGTTGGCTGCATATTTGCAGAAATGTTCCGCCGAAAGTAAGAAATACAGTTTTATTTTCTTCATTATTTTCAAATGAAATTTGAAAAAATATGCAGTAATGTCTGGTACAACACACTGGATCACATTTGTATTGGATAGGCCTGATAGGATGTTTTTTTTTCAGCAAAAAATGTAAAAACCTATTGTGGATTCATACTTGTTGCCATCTTGGAGTCTTTATTTTTTGGGGGGAGTATGCCTCAGCTCTTGGGAAAGCCTGTATGAGCATTGTCGTATTCCTGTTACACAAAAATCCGAATGAAGATTAAAGTGGGCTAGAGAGTGTGTTGATCAATTTGAGTAAAGCTGCATTCTAGAAAGGATTTACTGTGAGGAAGACAGAGCGTGGTGGTCAGCAGAGTCTTCTTGCTCTGGAGTTTGTGCATTGGAGCATCAGATGTTTGCTTATAGCCCCTCTTGACATATTTGAGATCTCAGAAATCACTGATTTCTAGAGGAAGGAAACAGAGGTAGGATTTTTTTAAGAGTAAGCTATTTAGCCTGAGTGTAGAGAGATAGTTAAATGTAGCCCCCCCAAAAAAAACCAAACCCAGATAAAATACTTTTGGGGGGGCTGATTCGATTAAATTGGCTGTCAGAACTGTCTTGCTACAAAATATTACAGATGGGTACAGATGGGTTGTGAATGCAAGAGGAACACTTGGGTACTGGTCTTTCCCCATGGAAGGATACTAATATGGAGGTTGTACCATGTAGGGTATGAGGAGGAACAAATCCCCAGGAATCTTAACAAGGTAAATCTGTCTCGATATTAACCCAATCACCTGCATTTTGCTTGAGCAAAAAGTGCATGTTGTCATCACTGGGGTGATCTCCATATAGAAACTGTATAGCATTTTGTAACACCTACTGTGAAATCGAATAATATACACAATGTGGAAGAAAATGTGAAAGAAAAAGATACGCTGAAAATGATACGCTTCAAAAACAAAATCAGTATCATTTACAAGGAGAAGCTGTACTGCAAGGGCAGCAAGAAATAACTAATTTATACAATGTGAAGTTCAAAGTTATTATTGAAGTCTTGCAAAATAACTTTGGGATTCTACTATTTATTAATGTTAGTGTATGGAAAAATCATTTTTCTTGGGCGTCTTGCCTGGTCAAATGGCCTGGGTAGAATTATTATACTCCACCCTCTCTGTTTCTGACTCAGAAATGAGATCAGAAAATGACCAAAAAAAAAGCATGTTGGTTTTAGGAGTATCAGTTAAACCCTCCATTGCAAACTTGTGAAGATTTAATCTTACACCATATACAACCAGGTTCACAATAGAATTAAGCCATTGATATTTTTTCTGATTTAAATAGCAGATCAAACAACTTCATTTCAGTGATTGCAATAAGAGTGATACAGGACAAAAAACCGGGCACAGAATTTTATTTCATGCTCAAAAGTCTCATTTTTTTCTCATTTAATTTGCAGTATTCTGACAGAGGAGAAATACTGCCATACCAAAGCACTACCTATTTAATTTTATTTTTCCTTTTATAATGTACGAGCCTCACTGACTCTCCAAATCCAACACAGTAAATTAAATTAGAGACAGTTAAGTTTTCTACTTGTTTACAAATGCAAATATTACATTAATATTACAAAATCAGAGATAGCTTTTTAAATGGAAACGAGATCTGGCTTGAAGCAGAGTTTGATAAAACCAGGACTTCTATTATTCTTGCCAAACGCAGGGTCAGTCTGACATTCTCAGTCCTAAATTTGGGAGACTGTCAAAAACTGCAGAGGTCAAGAATCTGCCAAGTCTGTATGTACTATGTTGTTTCATTGGAAACAGTATGACTTTCACATACTGCAGCACACAAGCGTGATTTGGAAGACTAATCTAAAGGCTCATTACCATAAAGCTCCAGTGAACAGCACCGAATGCTCTCTCCATGGACTGTTGTATTGGCTTAATGTTGCAATACGCTCTGCGTGATATATGCTTTCTGATTCTCCTGATGGATTGCAAAAGAAAACCCATGTTACTGTGACCTCGGTAGCAATAAACTGTAAAATTTTGCAAACCCCATGGATTATTTCCAAAAGATTGAATAAATACAACAGCTAGTTCTGCTGGAAAATGGTAGCACCCTTGGGTAATCGCCCATCTGTGTTTCCACTGGTGTCGATAGGGTAAGAGTACGAGAGTGCAGCTAGAGCTTAGGGGTAGATATTGGTTTGACATTAAGACCACCTTTTCTTTTTACTGTCTTATCGGCTATGCCTTCTTTCCCTACACCCTTTTGATTTCGCTTTGAAAGAGTTTAAAGCTCTGTCATTTTTAGGAAATACACTGAGACTCCTCTGGGCTTTTTTATATCGCTAGAATGGGTTTGGAAATAAAACACTGCACAGCATCACAAAACGTATCAGAATCCTGTTTTATGCAAAGAAGACATTTGACAGTTTGAGTCTGTTAAAATAGTTTTGTAGGCTGTTACAAACACAGTCAGGGTGCTGTAGGTTTGGACAAGTATGGGAGAGAAGTGAGCTTTGTATGGATGGTCCAGTCCCTACATTACGGATTGCTGTGTCTCTAAGTGGAAGACACCTCATTTAATTCAAATTACCTTTATTCCAAAGCAGTTTAAGACAAATGCAAATGAAGTATTTGTTTAAGAAATAGATCCAAAATACACAAAAGTGTATAAAAGAATTCACAGACACACACACACAAACACAAAATATCTCTATCTAGATACGTCAACAGTAAATTTGAACATTTCTCTCATCTTGGCTGATTCAGGTAAACAAATGACATTTCTCAGCTGAGGACTATCATCCTGTAATGTGAGGTTTGTATAAAGTCATAGCTATGTTTAAAACATGCACATTTTAGTTATGATGCGGATTTGTAGGCTTCTGCACCCATGAATGCACAAAGGTTGTATCCTGAAGCCCCTCGTGCAGGTTCCCATGGATCCTGCTGATCTACTTACAGATCGGCAATAAATTGCTCAGTCGTCAGGTGTATGTGTTATGTATGCAGAAACTATTTGGCTTTGTGCATCTTTTTTCTCATCTGCTGATGAGAGCACCCCCAAATAAAGCATTACTTGAAATTTTCCTTACATGTTAGTTTCAGTTTTTAAACTTCCTGCCTACTTTAGTACGTTGCAGTGACTTCTAGATACATTTGGGTGGACTGTCCTTATCTAACTAAAGCGTAAACGTATTTGTCACAGTTAGTGTTTTCTTTGTGATTTAAAAGCTATGGTGCACTGGTAGTAACAACCATTAAGTTAAATTGTAAACTATGCTATGACTTGCTATATCACCAAATATCTGTGATACGACCGCACATCACAGAATTCTGCAGAGATACAGCTGGCAGGAGTGACGGAGGCCAAATAGTACGGGGGCCATCCTTGGGCACAGCAAGCAGATGAGCATTTTTTGTTATGTTTAGGTAAAAAAAAGGATTACTTGTAAAAAGGGTTTCACTCTAAGGCTGAGCATTCTCCTGGCCAGTAGGAAAGGGCCTTGTACCTCCTACTCAGTGAACAACTCATTAAAGAGAAAGGCAAAGATGGGAGTAGCATCCATGTCTGTGGATACATGAAAATCTTCCAGCTGGCTCAAGGGCTGCAGGCGGCTCCAAAGCAGGAAGCCATGACCAGTCCTTCGGGGGAAGAAAGGAACGTCTCTCTTCTTACTTGAATTAGGTAATACTTAATCAGGTGAACGAGTGTGAGAGGGGAAGAAGACTGGAATCTGAGTCTGGGTGAAATGATCTACAAAAGAAAGCAGGGATCACTGGTCTTAGACTCTCTTCCAAGTAGGCAGTCTTGAGAAAAAGTGTGGAAATATTTCAATGCTTCATTGTTAGTGCATCTATACATGCCTGGTCTTCAAAAACCACAACCCTGTATGATTTAAATCCTGCACAGGCTAGGGTGTCAGTAGGCGTGTACGTGGGACTAATGAGTCAGATATCTATATAATAATTCGAGCTAGGCAAATTTAACCATAATATTGAACAAGCAGTTGAGTTTATCTTTCGTTGTAGTAAATATCAGGCTAAAAATCACCAGAAGAGACCATCAGTTTTTGTAGTCTATGTTATATTCGTAGCCCAGTCAAGCTGAAGAAGTTATACGGTTGAGAGTGGCCAGTGTTGTGACTGCGTGTGCAATCTTCTTAAACATTACAGGTACCAATTCAAACCCAAAACTTGAAAGACAGTCCTCTCCCAAAAACCTTTTCCAGCTCCCCAGACCAAAAGTAAAACAGCATTGTCTCAGTGCCCTAAGATTCATCCAACCAAGAGGGAAATTAGTTCCATGCATATGGGCTTCTTACTGAAACCTTTCATGTGCCAGTTCCATGGTGTTTTAGTCAGACTGCTGTTGGTTAAGATCACCAGTCCCAGAATTTCATAAGCTTCAAGATTGTCACAAATACCATGAGGATAGTAGTTCTTATTTTTTAGACATGAAATCATGTTTTTAACGGTTGTGTCATTTTTCAGCTTGCACTGCCAGCTCCTAATACAGGAGACAGTTGTTGTATTACCAACCATGCTTGAAAACTGCAGCAACAGAAAAGAGACATGTGACTCTACTAAAATACTTGTGATGGAACAAGTTCCCTAGTAGACACAAATAACAGACATAGGGAAACAAGCTATAGACATATACATAATCTTTCAGTGGTATTTGTCCAGTTAGAGGATACATCATCATGTGTGGAAGAGCCCTGAGTCCAGGACTTTGTTGCTCTACTAATGTATGCAGGTGTGATAAAATCAGTTTAGAGCCTGATCTGGTGATCAGGTTGTGATGTGAGCACTGGATTTGGGACCTACAGGCTGCCTTTAATCATAAAACATGTAACAGGTTTAAAAAAACTAGCAATACACCCGTATTCATTCTTAGATACAGTGTCTTACAGTACAGATTAATTGTGTAGCATCTTTCACACTAAAACATAGTAAATCTTTATTCCCCTTTCCAAACAAGCCATAGGTCATGAGAAGAGTTTGAAATGCAGCCATCAGATCCATTGAATGTACTTTTTCTGTGTCAACTCCAGAACCGGGTGGTAGGGCAGGTCTGTGGAAGGAGATGGGCCATCCGCCTGCCCCTGGTTTCCACCTCTACTTGTGAGCAAGGGAAAAGCAGTCGACTCTACGGCTTAAGTTTCAGTTAATGCTTTGTGGGATAAATATGGTCAAGTGATTGCAGAATAAAATAGCCAAGTGTAACAGGAACACCTGGTTTTAAGGTGTCTCTAAAAGCTGAAGCTGGATAGGAAAGTCTGAACTTCTGAGTGAAAAGAATAACTCTTTTTAGATGGGTCATGTGGTAAAGTCTTTGCTTCACTGAAATCATTGTTGAAATGAACCCTGACTTCAAAGGGGATTGTAACCTCACTAGAAACAATTCAGTGCGACAGAGTGGCACAAAGAGCGGTGGAGTTAATCTCTGTTAATGTGCGCAGTGCAGCCCTTGGAGTGATCTCTGTGGAAGGCGGTGTTGCAAACTGGCAAGGTGGAGAGGGTGTTGCATAGCGTTGTCCCAGCTTCCGTTCCTTGCGCTTCTTTCAGTGATCCTGTACAAGCTTCGCCTTGTCCTATCTGTGAAATAACACTCAACAGGTAATTCCCTGGGACTGTGAGACTTTCATTCAAAATAAGGGTTGGAATGTATGTGAGAGATAGGAAGAACTGTCAGTTGAAGAGCTGAGGCTGGAATTCACAATGTCTCTCTTCTATTCTTCATGAGACTGCACAGCACAAGCAAAAGGGTGTGTTCAAGCTAAATTTGCATCTGCTAGTATGATTGTTATTTGTCTGCCTAAATATCACACACACACACCAAAAAAAAAAAAGTAGTTTCAAAGGAAATCGGACCATGAGTGTGTGAGCTACTGTGTGCACGTCCTTATCCAGAGAAGGAGGTACATACTCCCATTTGTTACCAGTAGGCAACTAAGTGATAACTCGGAACAGAGCCTACAGGTCCTCCGGTGCTTTGAATGGGACAGGCAGCTTTTATCTCGGTAGAGATCTGTAGTCCAGTTCATCCTTGAGTCTGTTCTTGTAACCAGCATCAGTTTCATCATGCACTCATTTGGTCTGAATTAGCTGTTCCTATAGGTGCTAACCTCTCACAGATGTAGTCTTTTAAAAAAAATTTGAAAAAATTAGGTATACATCTGGCAACATATGTTCAACAGCAGAACCACAGGTTCTCAACTGCCTAAGCGTGTTCTTCACCTGGAGAATGGAGAGGACAGTGGGCTTTGGGGAAAGTGATTAAGAGAAATTCTGCTATGACAGAGAATTGCTTGGAAATTGGAAGTGCTGTGTCCTCGACTCCAGACGTACCCTGAGTTACTCATTCTGTGTGATGAGCTGCTTTGCTGTTGAATAGTCTTGAGGAACAGACAATGAATCCATAACTTTATAAATGCATACCTGACGGGAGGATTTATATGTAATGAGTGACCCTCATTTCGAATTAAGCAACAGTATGTCATCACTTAAAAATGTTTCACATTAGTATTGTTCAATTATGCGAAGCATTGGAGGGAACAGAAACATTGGTTTGAAGCCTGTGATCAACAGTAAATATCATATACTGGAACATCAGCAGCAAAATACTGTGCAACTTAATATGCAGCTTGTTTTTCTAAGTACCATACATATTCTTGCCTTAGCCTAAGTGCCTCAGTGCAAGCAAAGACGTGACTGAAGATGATTTTGTTTGGATAGGACCGGAGGAGAGAGGCCACATATTCATATAATACACTATAAACAAAACTCTTTCTCAACTTGAAGTCAATGGATAAAATTAGCATGATTTATGCAGGGTAAGAAATAATGGGAAAATCACCAGGATTTCTGTAGGGAAGTATATTCTTCGTCTTTTAAAAATTATATTTATTAAGAGTTGTTTTGCACACTGTTATGAATTGCCACCAAACTGGGTTTTTAACTTCTTGCTATGTGTATGGATATTACAGATGAAATCCTGGTCATACAGAACACAAGAGAAAGGCAGGCAACTCTGACTGACAGAAGTGAAGACTTCAGTTTTGGTTTACCCTCCTGCACATACAACAATAGTACCATGAACAGTGTCTGAAAAGAGGCTCTAGAGATACTAAAGAGAATCTAAACCGTGAATTGTGCCACGCAAGGAATTGTGAGGCATGCTTCTATGACACAGCTTTGTCTCATTTCAGATGTGGTTTAATTCTTTGTCAGTTATTTCTCTGTGCTTCAGTGTATCTGGTCATTTAGTCCTCACTGTTTTAAGTGGGCACGGTGGCTATGCAGCAGTAGGAATATTTTGCTTTGCTCACTAGATCCTTTATTTCTCCATACAGCGAAGTTTCTACCTCTTTTCAGCTTTTAGCTTAGCCCTCCTTTTTTGTGCTCCGTTCTCTTATTTTCAACACATTTCTGAAATGCCTTTCAAAAGGGAGAAAGAAGAGAGCTGTCATATATTTTCAGATCTTCTTTATGTTGGAAAGATGAGAAAAATAGAGGGAGCAAAAGAGGAATTAATGAAAGAAAAAAACAATATGTATTACTGGATATTGGGAGAGAAGGTAATAAAACCAAGACGGTAGAGACATCTAGGCAAAAAGCAACTGAGTTAATACAGTCACAAATGCTGCTTATAACTTGGGTTTTCTGTATAAATTGGCAAGTATCTTAAATGTGGTTTAAGAGAGAACTGTTCTGTTTATCATGCAGCAATTTCAAACACAGACTTTGCAATCATATTATCTGGTGTTTTCCAGTGAACCTTAAAACAACCTATCTAGTGGACCAAGAGCTCAAAACTGTAATCATTCACTTGTCTTCTTGCTCATGGTTATGTTTTGGTAGCAGGAGAATTAAAACAACAACTTTTTTTTCCTTTTCTGTTTTGTCTTTGTTTTAACAAGCGAAGGTAAATGTTGCAGCTTAGAATGGTAAAAGCTACACAGCCTGATTTGCAACATTCGAGCCAAGGTACTGTACAGTTCTGGCCTAAGTTTATTTTTGCCATTTTTAGAAATTATCTTGTTTTGTTACAAGAGTGATTTAAGTTGCAAGTGCCATAAAAGTTCACCATGGTCCAGACCAACTGTACTGGGAGAAGGTTTGTTCTTTGGAAAGATCTTGTCAGCATTCAAAATTCTGTGCTTTGCACTTTTCCTCCTTTATTCTTCTGCCATTCATGTGCATGTGGGTGTGTGGGAGGCTGATGATTTTTCCAAACCAGACCTAATAAAATAGGATTTTTTTTCTTCCTCCCCAGATAGGTGGCCAACCTATTACAAAGATTTTTTTCAAGCATTTTTAGGTTGAATGGACCCAAGCCACAATTTAGCTTAGTGACCTTAGTGATCTGATGGAAAAACAATGACGTTTTGCTTCAGACTTAACTAACAAAGGAAGGCAGAAGACTGCACTTGTTCATGTTATTCCAGTTTTTGGAGAAGCAGGGTTGTTTCCTGTTCGATCTGATCGCAGAGGTGGAACTCCCATTGGCTTTGGGCAGAGTACCAATGCACATTAATGGAGACAAGGGCAAACCATCAGAGTAACACCACTAGTTATTGAGTACAAAATAAATGTGAGTTCCCGAGACAGCGTCATACCATTAAAAGTAGAATACCTTGTTGTTTTTCAGCTCACATATTCCCTCAAGCCTTTTCTAGCTGATATCTTTCTAGGTGTCTACAGTTGGTCTGATTGATAGCCGTTAGTCAAATCCAGCAACTGTATCAGTCTGTGGTTAGAGATGAGTGGGGAGTGAGGGCCAGGCCATTCACTTGTGGTTTTCCTTCCAGTTTCCAGCTGTGCCAGACGTTCAGTCAGAGGAATAGATCTGTTGGTAAGGGAAACCGTTGATAAACCATAGAAACCAAAAACTGTCACTACCCATGACAAAAAAACAGAAGGGAACTGTGAGGCAGGGGTAAGAAGACCCGCAGAAATGGTGTTAGCTGACCAAGGTTCACTTGGCTGTTAAATGAAGGTGTGGGGTCACGTCAGGCCGGGCAGGGGCCAAGGGCCGGGCTGGGTGGCTCTGGGCTGGCGGCCGGCAGCTGTGCGTGGCTGTGCATGGCTCCGGCCCAGCGGGAGCTCAGGAGAGAGCTCTCCTCTGGAAAGCTTCCCGTAGCTTCAACGCGTGCAGGTGGCACAGCGCTGCTCTGAAATCCCCCGGAGCACGTCATCCTTCGAAAAATATACATTCCTTAGAAGGGTGATACTGCAGTCCGTGACAATCTGAATTAGCCTGGCCAGAGGTCAGAGGAGAAGGCCTTGTGGCTAGGAGAAAGACCACAACATGTCAGTCATGATGTAGATTATCTTTAAGTCCTTGGAATTAACGTTGTAGCATTTGTAATGGATATCTGGGAATGCAGCTGGCAGCAGCAAGGTCTGGCTCCCTCACGCTGCGCTGCGCTCGGCACAGCTGTCAAGATGGTCAATGTGAAGGTGCCACCACCTTTGTGTCTTCTAGAGCGTCTCAAAGACAAGTTCATTCCTTGGATAAGCCAGAGCAGCCTGAGGGCTCCTTGGATGGTATCCCCAGCTGCAGGTGGCTTCAGCAGTCGCTCCCGCAGCCGGAGAGCAGGAGAGAAGCAGAGCAGCGTTACCCGTGCCCCTTCCTCCCGGCCCGCAGAGGGACAGCCAGCTGCACGCTGCCCAAAGACTTTCCTTTTGAAAGGGTCTCCTGGCTCTTGCACACAGATTCCCTCTTCAGGAACTTGGCTGAGAGAGGCTTTGCTTTTCACCTAGAGCTTGGCCAGGGGAAGCTCTGTGTACTTTTGTTTGACTGCTAATAGAACTAAACATTGTTTTTATTTACTTTTCTCTTTCATAAGAAAATGGCTACTAAAAAGGTATTTAAATTCTGAGTAGTGTACAGGATCCTTTCCTGGACACTGGTGCACTCCAGAGAGGGGGGAGCAACACTAGATTTTAGCTGTCGCTCATGTTGCTGAGCTCCCAAGTGTGGGTTTTTTTCCAAACTGGGTGTCTAGTCAGAAATTTTGATCTGAACAGCTTTACTGAGTTTTCTGTATGTGATTGTCCAGAAAAGGAAGTATAATAATTAGCTACCGTTGATCAGTTGTGAAAACAGTATGTAATAGTTCAGAAGTATATAGGACAAATCTGGCTCACATTTGTGTCTTTTCTTTCTAACAGCTTCTAGCACTTCTCTGTATGTAGGTGGTCACCAAAGCTGTTAGATGTCCTCTATGTCTTAAAAAAAAAAAAATCATAAAGCTGCATGAGAGGAGTCGAAAGTGCACCTAAAGGGACAACAGCAGGACTCTAAACACAGCTAAGGATAGGAGAGCAAAACATAACAGCTTTCTGAAACGTTGTAGTACTTTGTACCAAGTAAATAACCGGCTGTGAGAGGAGAGCTCAAAATGTCAAAGTGAAAGCAAGAGGAAGTTTGATATTTAGATTTCTGGAAAGCCATTTCTGCAAGAGAACCGCAGTGCCCAGAGGCAGCTCCCCGCTGCCTTTGCGGAAAAGCTTACCTACCCCGTGGGGTTCAGACTGCTGCAGAGAGCTTGCCTGCTGGTCTTGGGAGCCTGTGCTGTGGCTGAAATTGCAGATGTCAAAGACCAAGATAGAGTCCTAATTTGGGGAGGAAGGGAGGTGGCCACAGCCTCTCCTGCGTGTGCGTGACCCCCGGAGAGCAGCACGCTGGTACCCACACAGAGCTGGAGCCACCTTTGCCGTCAGTCCTCAGGGCCCTGGTGTTGGCTGGGTACTAAAAAACAGAGAAGAGGCACGGCAGGATACAGCTCACGCTAGTTCCTGTCCCTTCTTCCTTTGAAGCCACAGTTCGCCTTGTGATATGAATGCATGTGTTGATGCCTTGCTTCTAGTTTTTGTTTGCACAGCGCCTGTGGCCCTGGCATCGCGTTCGCTCGTGTGCTCTGCCTGACCTGCCAGCATGCCGGCCCTGTACAAATGAGTCCGTGCGAGACACGGCCACCACGGTACGCTGGCTCTGCTAGAGACAGAGCCAGGATTTGACAAGTCGAGGGCTCTGGGTGTCAACATGTGACATGCGTGGCTGCCCTCTGAAGTGGCGTGCTTCATTTTGCAGTCTTTGGGGAAATGGCGGTCTGGCTATGCATGGTCAAACCATATGGCTTCTTCCAGAAACTCATGCATAATGTGCTCTGCTTTGTCTTTATAGATGCATTGAACACACACCATCCAGAAGAAACTTTAAGACAATCTCTGATGCAGTATTTCTTATTTTATTTAAATATTACCCATATTTGTAACTTCTCTCTTAATGGATCCAGGTTTGTCAGTAATAAGTGCTTTTGCAATATAGACATTTGTCAAATAAGAATTTCATCCAAGGGATTACTTCATTTCCACTCATTTATTCTACTGAGCTGGAATAAATTGGCATGAAGATTCAGTTACTATTGATTTTGACTGTGTCTGAATCAGTTACCTAAAGATAAATGACTCAGTCAGCTGTATCATCCAGAATTTGACCAACTATAGTGAATTATCAGATCATTTTTAATTAGATTATGTCCATGAAACAGGTTTTATTATTACGTCGGTACAGCATACACACTGTTCTGTACAATTAAATAATGTTTAAGTGCTCTTTATGTCCGAATAATTAGAGTGCAAGCTTTCAGCATCTCAAGAAGTATAAGTAGCAAGAGATTTTTCAGCAATGCTCCTATCTGTAGCTGTTAAATTAAGCCTGTTTGGCACTAATGAATCATATTCTGTCACCGTAAGAATGAAGATACTCAGTTACAACTAGATCTCACTCCAGAAGAGGATTCTGGTTTTTTAGTTCTGAGCAAATCAGATTTTTTTTCAGAAATGACAACCAACTCCATCTGGATGTCAGGGAACTCCATGTAGTGGACCCAAAGGTGGTAAACAACATGGTGATCTGGGCACTGTAAAGTTCAAGATGTGGGGTGGTTCAAGGAGTTACAGGCGCTGAGTACTTCAGAGACTGAGAAAACATTCGTTCTGCAAAGGCAGAGTTGTATGCTATTGCCATTAAAATAATGTCAAAAGCCAATAGATTTGTGCCATGGACAACACAGAAGCAGGGCTATGGCTCAGTAATGGCAAAGCAGAGATAACAGCATAGAAGTTGTCCTAAAATTAATTTGGGAAGCTTTGAAATACACAAATCTACAGCATAAAGTGTGTTAATGCTGCAGTTGCATAGAGGAGGATGGCATCTGAGCAGTGTCATCACCTGGAAGTTCTGTTTTGGTTTTTTCTCTTTAATATAAGAAAGTAACTTACTCTTTTTTTTGGTCAGGGTTCAAGTGGGGAAAATCAGATTTCATGTGAAATCACTAATAGCTGAACAGGATACGTAACCAGAGAGCTCTCAGTAGATGAACTCCAATTACTATGCACAGTCATGGGCCAGTGAATGTAAATTTTGCAGCTTCTCCAGCCTAAGTAACAGAGCGTGTTCTGTGGGACGAAGTAGAGCTTAGGACAAAATTATATGTGGTTTAAGTGGCCTTTGAAATCTATCAGTTTTCCTTGCATGGTTGCTATACATACTTTCTACCTTATATGCCTGTCTCAAGTTTTTCTGCAGGTGTTTATTCATTCACTGTAAGCTGGCACAGCTGCTATAAATTAAAGTATTTTCTTCAGACCATCCTTCTAATCCACTTTCATGTTTTTTGACACTCAGACTCAGCAGCTGGAGAAAAAGTTTGAAGTTGAAATTTCACCTCTGCTCACGTAACAGTTTAGTGTTTAGTACTGAAATGTTTTCCCTGCCTTTCTTGTCTGAAGGGTTGTAATCCCCTTTCAGGGATTTTTTTTTCTGACCAAGAGTGTTTTATTACAGCCGAAGGTGATATTAGTGGGGTGAGGATGGGGGGGGGGCAGTTCTGATGTTTCAGGTTTATCTGATAATTTAGAGAGGCTTATGGCAACAGGTGCCATTAACACCCAATATGGGGGCAACAGAAGGGATCACAGATCAAAACATTTACTCAATACCACATAGGAACAGCTCAAGCTCAGTCAGAGAGAGAAAACCTAAGGGTTCTCTCTCTTCACTTATAATGTTCTCCCAAAGGAAAAAAAAATCCCTTTTCTTATATTTTATTCTGTATTGAGAATTGTATGTTCTAGATGGTACAGAACATTTTGAATTCTATGTTTACCTTCAAATATGGAAATTTTACATCTATTGGAGCTCTCTTGGCTGAGTGTGCCCATGTGCAGCCTCTGTTACCTCATTATCACTGTCACTGTACTACTGCAGGTCACAGAAAAGGTTTTGTCTTTCAGAATTTTTTTCTGATGCTTTTATAATTGGATATTTGCTTTTCTGCCTTACTCTTCACAGCTCTAGAACTTTAAAAAAAAAAAAAAGAGAGAAAAAGTTAGGCAAGTAATTTGGTCAAATAGATTTACCATTTTACGTGTAAATCATAATGATGGAACTGAAGCATCATTTATAACAGTGTCCTTTATCGTGATTTTATGTTATGTATTTAGATTATAAGCTCTTTTATCTATAGAGTATACTTTAGTCTGTGAAGTTCCTTGCTCAGCATTACTAGGAAAGAAATAAAGCCTTAGAGAACCTGGGAACATACACCTGGATGTTAATTTGCCAAGTATCTTTGGTCAGATTGAATGAACCAGTATGTGTAGTATATGTCATCCTTTTACAGTAACTTTCTTCTCCTCTGCTATAGAAGAATCAGAAGCAGGTGAGAGTTTCCTTCAAGCAATAATTATGTGTGCATAGACTTTCAGCTGATAGGAGAATGACAACACTTACACATTTGTTTAAAAAGTTTGTTCCAAGAGAAATCAACCTAAAGGCACAAAATCTTTTAGTTTAAAAGCTTTACTGGGAAAGCAATCTGATTGAAAATATATTTAGTTTGTGGAACATGAATTGAATTTTAATTAGAAGGCCTCAGACTTGAAAACCTGTTACATATGCCCTTGATTAAAATCTGTTCCAGAATTAGAGGCACTGTCAGAGCGAAGTCCATTTTAAAAGTGGTTTTAGACCAGTAAATATGGTAAATGTCAGCTGAGGAGCTTTCTCAGAGTCATCTTGGTATTGCAAGAAGAGTTGTGGAGCTATTAAAAAATAATTCTGTATCTCTGAAAATGGTGTTTTGAATAGATTTTTGCAATGAAATTTCATACAGGATAAAGGACTAGATACTTCGTGTGGAAGATTACTTTCATTTCATTTGCATAAATGATAAGGAACAGACAAACTATTGCTTACCTTGAAGGTAGGTCCTTTGCTGTGATATAGATGTTTTAGAACCACTTCTTTAAAATACAGCATGAAAGAGCAGCTTCATACTCTGACTGAAATGTGTCGTTTTGGAGTGCTGTCTGCTAGATTTTTAAGTGAGGAGTAAACTATGAGCTAAATGAAAGGAGAGGTGAAAAACAGCTCTGGCATGCTCTGGAAGGAGGATTTTAGATCTTTTCAAGGAAAATATGGGCAGACTTGTTCACAGGCACAAACACGTGGAGGTGAGGATTTCCCGGAGCTCCGTGCAGACACATGCTGCCTGCACACGGCATCCTGCACGCTGACCTGCACCATTGCTCTTGTCAGTGAACTGGAGAGGATGGAGCCCTCTTGGCTCCTATCCACCCACATAGGGCAGCTTTTATCTAATCCATAGTTCACTTACTGCCTTCAGACCCTAAAACTGAGTTGCACGAGGAAGAACAAAGAAGCGTGGCAGTTTTACAGAGCGGAAGTTTAGAAAGGGGATGTGAAATAGATTCGCTAGAGAGAAGAGAATAGAAAAAACTAAATCACTGATCACGGGAAGAGCATGACCGTATTGTATTTGTCATACCACTGGTTAGTTCAGGATGCTACAAAAATGCAGAAGCCTGCAGTTCAGTAATATAATCAAACTACAAACTGCTGACTGACAAGATAGATGTAATTTAACTGTGTGCAGTGATGGAGTGGGTGTTTAACACACAAATGGTTAAATCATATTGCTGGTAGAACTGTCACAAGAAACAAGAGGAATGCTTCTTTTTCCAATCTGAGCAGAGACCATACTTTTATTTTTTCTTTCCCTCTTTCCAAGGTCAGTTTTGTGTGTATTTCCAGAACTTTCTTCAAATGGTGGGACAGTTTTCAAAATGCCACTGTAATATCATGCTCCCGGAGCTGAGATAACAACTCTTAAAGCCCTGGTGAAATAAACCTACAAATCTTCTGGAGAAGCAAATGTCCACAGATAACAGGACTGTGACATGCGTGCTGAGGGAATAAGTGAAGGACATTCAACCTGTCAAGGATTTCCATTTCAAAAAGTAGTAGTGCATGATGAATGGTGAAGCAGTTCTGTCCAGGAATCTATGAGATCTGTCCACATTAGAGCATATTCTGGTCAAAGATAATATCTGCGCTTACCTTACTTTTTTAGTTTTACACATATATATGTGTGTCCTTCTGTTAAAGAACCTTTTTTCTTGTAAGAAGTTGTGAAACCAGATCTCACTTGGCTTGATCCTGCGGTCACTGATGTCCATGAGAAGGCTTCCTTTTTTGTCAGTGGTGGGGGACAAGGCCCATCATTCTGCTCCAGGGCCACCTGGGACCTTGAAACACGATGCTTACATGAAAAGTGTCAAGAAAATGTTAAGCATCCAGGAAAAGATCTTCCTTTGCCCAGTTCCTAAGGGAGCTTTGAAGATGCTTATATTTTCTCTCATTTATGCTCTTTCTCTTGCTTTTTCCTGTATTTTTAATCAACAACTGAGTCTGCACAGTAGGCTGGCCCTGCTTTGGCTGTAAAGCTGTGCACAGGATCTCTGGTTTCCAGTTGACTAACATTTCCCTTAAAGTTAAGCATGCAAAGCGGACATGCACATCCATCTGCAAATTTCTTGTGACTGGTCCACTTCACAGCTCTGGTTCTTCCCAGGCTGCCAACCTGTGTGTTAAAAACCCCCGGAAAGTCCAGCGTCTCCATGTAATACAATCATTTGCAGCAGAGAAGTGCAAGTTTTTAGTGATTAAAACCCACACCTGGAAACATTAGTCTGATGAGCAATCTGAACCCCAAAGTGGATTGCCAAAATGATGCCTGATAATTTTTAGTGTGTTCTCTCTCACTGTTAATATTCTTTTCTATTTTACCTTTTACATTCTCTTGCACACTGTGGCCTGCAGCTTCCAGCTATATTTCTAGCAGCTTTGGACCTGCATATGAACAGTCTCCTGGAAGCTCACTGTACCAGCTGAGTCTTTCCCTTGCTGGCTTGTACCTACATACAGCTCAGAAACCACCTTGCTTTCTCAGTTCAGGCAGAAATCATGTGTTTTTTAGGAAATAGACTGCATGTGCATTTGGGGGTCGGCATATTATCTTTCATTTTAGAATTCATTTACTTCATTTTAAATAGCAATCAGGAGCAAAATCAACACATTAGAGCACTAGAAGATTGCAGTAGTTTTTCAGAAACTGCCTGTTTTCCTTTATCTGCTTCTATCTACTGGGTGACATGAGAAACTCCAGAGGAAATAATGATTATTGCAATTATTTTGGTTCATTAGGTCTGACTCTAAGAATGGTTTACTACTGACATAGTCCCAGTGATCTTAGAGATGTTATTCACTATTGTGGTACGATCCTGCTTGAAGAATGATAGGTTTTGAGTGAAAAAAAATGAGCTATTAAAGACTAAAGTGGGAAACTCAAGATGGCTGATCTATTTTCTATCAGATTTTTCCTGCAGAGTGTTTCCTTAGTCGTAATGTTTATCTATGTCATCTTTCTTCTTATACTTAGGAGAAGTTTCTTAAAACTTTTGAGCAGTTTGTGATCAAGTATAATAAGCTGTACATGAAGTAACTTCTTCCTATGCTGTGTCTGGCACTCACCCACACAAAGATATTATTAAAGGGAAAGGAGAGGGAGAAGTATGAAAAATGTTACGTTTAAAATGAGAACTCTGAATTGCACAACAGCTGAGGCAAGTCACTTGTGACTGGAAGTGGGTAACTGTCCAGAGCATGCAATGTTGTCAGCTGTGGCCTGTTTTTGGAGTAGTCTTATACTGTATCATATTCATTTTACCTGTCAGAGATGCCAGTGGCCTTCATCTTTAAACAGTGATACATGTTTTTTTCCTTTTATCTTGCCTTAGTTTCTCTTTTCATGCCTGCAGTACAGATTTGTTCAGGGGATCTGTCGAAGAGAAGCAGTGGTGGAAACAAGAGTGAGAAATCAGCTCAGAAATAATCCCTCTGAATAAAGGTTTCCACAGAGTCCAGATCATGTTCTTTCTAGTCATCTCCTAATTCTAGTTTTAGGTCTCATTTGTTTTTAATTCTCAAAATGAAAATATTTTCTTCATAACAAGTAACTAAGAATCTGAGAAAATTATTTGCCAGCTATTCACATTTTGTAATATTAAAAAAAAAACCAAAACACACACCACCACCAAACGTTTAAATATATCTCTGAGTCACAGACTATGTAGCTTGGCAGGTTTCCTATGGCACGATGCAGGATTCCTTGGCAAATGTTTCTTGGCTTTAGCTTTTTTAGTTTCTTCACCATCACCTTGTTGCTCGTACACACACAGACATAGGAACTCCTAGACTTCACTACTACAACCTTACCAACTTCTAAAAGTCCTTGTACCACTTCCATGAACTGCTGCTATATTCTTTCCCTTTACATTTTTCTCTCAATTGTGTCAAATTATCATGGACTTTCGACACCTCTCCCATCTTGTGTAATGCCTTCAAAGCAGCAGCTACCTGTTCTGAAACTGCTGCTCTTCTTCCCAACACTTCTTGCCATCTCTTCAACCAGACTGTCTAAGCCCTACTTGCCCACAAAGCAAGTTGTACCTTTCCCACCTATGAGGCTCTTTTCCTTTTAGGGAGTTTTTGTATGACTTCACTGAGTACATATGGATTGCCAACGTACAGACTTTTCACTGAGGATGTTATATATTTTACAGTCAGTAATCAAGCGGTTATCCTTACTGTCTTTCTGTGACAATAAGGAAGGGGATAGGATTTCCAACTGCTGATGTCACCACGCTGAGCAAATGGACTAGCAGAAAGAATCCAGAGAGTTATTTTGGAAGGGTTTTTTTACATAATTGGAAAGATACAAGGCTTGTGTAGCATTGGAAGCAATTGTATTCACAACTCTCAAGTTGTCATGATAGCTCCATAATATGTTTTGGTTCGAAAGATAATTTCTTGACTTTTTTTCCTCTCTTCAATGCTGTTTTTCTTTACATAACCTTTCTACCATGTATCCATTTTACCTACAGTTTAATAACCCAGCGTCAGAAATTGAAGTATAATTTCCAATCAGAATGTCACTAATTGGTTCAAAACGTCAGCTGCTATCAAGAAACCTGCAGAAATCTTTTCCTGTGCCTCAATGCATGTGTTTTTATTAGACTATTTTCCTTGTGTCTGCACTGCAGCATAGCCTAGAGCAGTGCTTATCAATATCTTGAATTCTAATTTTTATGAAAATTCTAACTTTTATTGTGAAAAGTTACAGATCCTCTTTGCTTTGTAGACTAAAGGCTGAAAGTAATGTCTAGAAGTACTGTGGCCAGTTTACAGTTAAACCTCGTTTATCTCTTGAGTGTCATTGCATTGTCATTGTATACAATACTTTTAGAGTTGCTTTGGCATGTCTGTGGAGTTGCACCAGGGAAAATTTTTTCATGGAGACTTGCTTAGGAAATGTTTATATCTCAGATTTTACTGAGTAGCACAGACATGAAAAAATGTGTCTGTAAAAGAAGGTACTCAACCTTTCAGACACCAATGTCCAGTTCAGATAGATAGACTATTCAGTGAAGGTGAAACTCAGCATGAAACAACAACATGAGCTCCTTTGGACAGGAGGAAAAAGCCTAAAGTTGATGAATGGTGAAATCTGATGTTCAGCTATGTATAAGCATGAGAGCCTTTTGGCCAGAAGATTAATGGTGCAAGTCCTTCTAAATTATAAGCAGATGGTAACTTTTTCAGGATTTGTGAGGTTTGACATTGCAAACATTGCAACCTTATGTTATGATGTGTATTTTTATTTCTGTATTATCACAGAATCACAGAATAGTTGAGGTTGGAAGGGACCTCTGGAGGTCGTCTAGTCCAAGCCCCCTGCTCAAGCAGGATCACCTAGAACTGGTTGCTCAGGACCATGTCCAGATGGCTTTTGAATATCTCCAAGGTGGGAGACTCCACTGCCTCTTTGGGCAACCGGTGCCAGTGCTCCATCACCCTCAAAGTTTAAAAAAAAAAAAAAAAAAAAAA
>VWYH01003835.1:29511-56414 GCA_013399365.1 Pampusana beccarii | reverse complement strand
CTCCTCTCCTCTCCTCTCCTCTCCTCTCCTCTCCTCTCTCCTCTCCTTTCTCCTCTCCTTTCTCCTCTCCTTTCTCCTCTCCTTTCTTCTCTCTCTCAGATAAACAGTCCCAGCTCTCTCAGCCTTTCCTCATACATCACATGCTCCAGTCCCAGCACGCCAGGTGTGGCCTCCCCAGTGCTGAGTGGAGGGGAAGGATCACCTCCCTCGACCTGCTGGCAACTCTGTTCCTCAAGCAGCCCAGGAGCTTTATGTGTCTTTGTGTTGGACTGCCATATAGCACAGGTAGATAGATTCATCCTGTGAAAATAGTCACAGTGCGGACTCATAGCTAATATCCATTTAATTGTGCAGTTGCACATTTTGTACCTCAGGAACTAAGGTACATGCTCATTGCCTCAGTAGGAGTTTATTTTAGCAGGACAGGGTAGTAATATGGTGCCTTCATCTCATCTTCGTATTTGTAGGCTAAGGGCATTCTGGTCCTACATTAGATGTGAAGGGGTTTTTCTTCCATTCAGCGGGCACCATTCCAGAGGCAGTAGATAAAGGTCTAGCTCCGAGGCCTGGAGAAGGAGTGGTCAAATAAGACAGACACCTCCAGGTTCCCTTAACATTTCTCTCCTCCCCTCTCCTTAAAAAATCAAGGAAGCAACAAGCAACAAAATGCTCCAAAATGGCATTGGAGCCCTCAGAGCATGGATTTTGTAGCAAGCAAAGTCAGGGAAGGTTGAGAGGATCAAGGAACTACACAAAAGGCAAGTGTATCCCCATAGATAGCCCTTTCCTCCGTTGGAATATCCCTCTTTCCTGAGGCACCCATACGCACAGATTTTAGGAGTTCTTTGAAGCCAGAGGACAGGCTCTGATCAATCGTTGTGCCACAGGAGACAAATCTAGCTCCATGCCTTTCCTGAGGGAAAAGGAAGTTATTCTACAAAATCAGACTCAGAGTTTAACCAGTCTTACACAGATTATCATCACAGAGAGGAGAGCAAATCCCCAAGTAAGGACTTCTGCATTCAGCTTGCATAAATAAACCTCAGGGAGTGAATGGGTGAATGAGTCAAGTGCAAGATACCAAGAACAAAGGTGATATGTTACGGTTCTGTGGCTGCTGAGTATGCCCCCAGTTCAGTGGTACTGAGAGAACTGATGTCCATCTTTACGAATAGAATTTAAAAAACAATCGGCTTGAGGTGAGGGTTTTTATGTGTATGGGACTTGCAGCTCTGGCAAGTAGTGAGTGCCAAAATGTGAGATGAGATCATTGTGTTGCTGCCGATTAAGTGGATCTGCTTCCCCAATCATCTGTCCAATATTCCAATTGAACCTCCAGCCAAAACTCGTGAGGCAAATTTCATTACATTAGCGGTGTCTAGCCTGGAGTTGGCATTCTGTTGTAGTCGTGATGGTGGGATGATAGGAGGCTGAAAGATGAATTAATAATGATTCGTTTTGATGAAATATCAAAGTATGCTGAAAGGTCACCTTATGTTGTATAATTATATATTCAAAAGAATTTAAATTCTTGCTTCAGCCCTTAGTGAATCTGAGACAGCAGCAGCGATGGGAAAAACCTCCCTTAAAAATCCCAAGAGTCATACTTGTTTTGGCATGATACTGCCTAAGGTGATTTGTGAACAAGGCTGACTTTGCCAGGCTTTCACATTAACGCAAGGTTCAGCATACATTTTAAAACATTAAATCAGCCTCCCATTTGCATAGATAGGATTATTTAATTGTGTAGTTTTTGTTAGCTTAAAGGGTCCAAATATTCTAATGCTGGAGCCAAAATTAAATAACTCACAGTAACCGTATGTTAATAATTTTAAGAAGTCATTCAAAAAAATGTTTAAGGTTGTCGTATTATCTGACTTTGGAAGATACGGAGTGTGTCTGCTGCCACAAACAATAGTAGGATGGCAGGTCCTAACCATCTTGAAAATCAGGCTCAAAATTCACAGCAGAAGTAGATGCTCCTGGCTGAGTGGAGTTAAGTATTGATTTTTTTGTAGAAGTTGGTATTGCTGCATACCTAAAAAAACACAGAAACCTCTGAGTTGAAACAGTCTTATCAAAGCCCATACCATTATTTATGATTCATTCAGTGTCAAAATAAATAAAGCCCCTTTATGGATAAGTAACAGGCCACCACATTTTACTCCATCTGTTTCAAGCTGCTGTCATATGGTTTCAAATCAGACTTGATTAAATTGTTTTCTCAATATCCCTGCGCAAAGCAGTTTGCAGTGTGAGGTGATATGACATGACCTGAATGGCAGCAGAGATGAAGGAGGCAAAACACGTGTTTAGTTCATCAGAGATGGTTAGTATGTCTTCTAGTTATTGCTCTGCTCTTTTCTTGGTGGCACAGATTTCTGCAGAGGTTTTTATGTCTATCTGCTCTGGATCTACTTACTGTATTTGGTGTGGACCTGCAAGACAGGGAGTGACACGGAGCTCTATTGTCTGTGTGAGAGTGTGAAGATGTAAAGCACCATTTTTCAGAATTAACTCATGGTTAGCAAAAGGAGACCCAGATCCCAAACTTGCTCCTGCATATGGGCAATGAGAGGAGAAGGACTATAGCTGAGCCCTCCTTGTTCTCCCAGTATAGATGGGAGAGGCCTTCTATGAAGAGCAACAGTGAAGTCTTTGGCTATCACTGTGGTTAAGGACCTCTGTCAGACCAAAGAGTATGCAGAGAGAAGCAGGAGAAATGACATTTCTCCATAACCAAAGGCTGCCAGTGAAAACATGGGAGTATGCCTTGTTTGTCAAGTCACCAGGTCTCAGTTGAACAATTTTGGAAACTGTAACCTAAGTTCATAGCATGCAGTGTACTCCAATAGCTGTGCTCCAGAAGAGAGGGGCAGCCTGGCTATCAGTTGACGCAAGTTAATATCGCAGTTTGCAGCGTGCCTGAATTGCATTTCTTGGAGTAATCTACCATTTGTTGAACAAAAATGGTGTGCAACATCTGGGCCCTGATCTTCACAGATGGCCCCCATTCTTGGCTGGATCCTTAATCATCCATCAGTAATCTACTGGAATCTCTTGGAGGTTTGAACATAAATTGCACTGTTGATTACCCCTTACCAAATTCAACACGAAGATGGCAATAGAGCCATATGGATCTGAATTTGATATTTTACTTAGGCACTCTGGGGTGATAGTATTTTATAAATGATGAGTGAAAATATTTTAAATTGCACTTTGAAAAGAAAAAGTGTGTACCACTGTCTCAAAGTATTTTTAGTCAGTGTTTTTTCTGAAACCCTTTGGACATTCAGCCTATTAATTCATTTCTTTCCTGAACATATCTTTATTTATGCAGCAGAAGTATTCCTCTCCTTCAAGGTAAATTCTGTACCGTTTCACACCCCATTCTTTACAGACCTTCATAAATCCATTGTCATTTATTTGATCCCTTAAACTTTGGAGCACATTTCCAATATACAAGAAATTTAATTTTCAATTTATATCCATAATAAGTATTTTCTCATTTTATTATGTTTTAATGGATTGCATGACACTCACTCGATTTTTATCTCTCTAGACAGCTATTTAAGTATGTTCTTTATAGCAAAAACTATTTTGTTAATAATAATAATAATTTGTATAATAATATTAGTTGAGATAGAGAAAGTTATTTCATTAAAGAATGCAATTAAATTTTCAAAAGTAGTATATTCAAAAATACATCTCATCTGTCCCCTTTTTTTATCAGTTTTAGTAGAAACTTGACTCACAGACTGGATAAAATGTGGAGGCAGAAGAAGTGGGGTCTCAAAAAAAATAACATGTTTTCACTCTATGTTGGCAGCTGTCAATGACAAATATAAATTCACATTAATTAAAGCAACACACATCCTAAAAATATTTCTTTATTCTTTCAGACCACTCTTCCGTGGAAATTCAGATGTTGATCAGCTAGGAAAAATCTTTGAGTAAGTAATAACTGGTTGCATTATGTCAATATCTGTTTAACATTTAAATACTGTGAGGTTTCTTTGCCATGTTTTTAATGCAATAATGTGACTAGAACAAAGTATTCCTAGAACATATTTCCTATTGCTACTGTATGCAACATGATATTTCCGTGTATTCCGTGTCAGAGTGGGAGGAGGAAGCAACACGGAATATAGTTCTGCAGAACTAACAGTCATCATCAGGAAGTTATGAGAGGCTTCTGTTTTGGGCTTTTTAATCTCTTAAACATATTGTGCATTTATGATTCATGCATATTCCTAAGCAGTTAGATCCAAGACATTCTCTTCACATAAACAAATGCAGAGGTTTTCTTTTTCAGTAATTTGTGTATTTCAGAAAACAACATTAGAATACTTTAAAATTGTTATTAAACTGAAATCTCTTAAGATGATTACCAACAGCTTCTTCACAGAAAATACTTCTGTACATAAGAAAATATTTTAGCTTTTAAAATACACTGTGTAGCCTGGTAAAATGATTAACAGTCCATATTTTCGTCGGGAAGGTAACTGTGGGAACAGAAGGAATATCAGCGTTTTAACATGTGCTTTGTCAGCAATTAACTAATTGGCTTTATTTTATAACCCTTTTACAATTCTAGGAGTTTGTGTTTTGTTTCTTCAGATGTACCAAATACATTGAGGATATGGGGAGGCTCAAAACTCCCTGAGGTAGAATATTTCTCTTCTGAAATATGTTCTTAGTTTTTTTTTAAAAAAAAAAGGCAGAAAATTAAGTTACTGATATTGCCGATATGGTAATTAAGTAGGATTATATCACTTTTTCTTGTAAAGGCTCTTCAGAGCAAGGAATGTTTCTGAATTTATATGAACCATGTAAAATTAAGATCTGATGCACATACCATGTAATTAGGCAACCAAAGCCGCATAGGGCTGGTCCCACTCCAGACAGCGAATGTCCATTTGCCCCTGCACCTCTGTCTTCCCTTTTCAAATAGAGGGGCTGCAGGGATGCAGGGATCTGGATGAAATAAGAAATAGACAGATGAAGAGAGAGAGAGCAAGGTTGAAATATTATCCTCTTGAAGGTATTCCAAAGAGAAGATAGTAAAATTTCTAGGGAGAAGAGCTTAAACAGAACAAATAATGATTTCCTCTGTTTAACCATTTTTCAAGTTCTGAAGTTATAACAGATCTGTTTCTAAGCATTTCCATTATTTAATACGAGGTTCCTAAATTGCAGGTCTTGATTTCACACAGTTGACTTCCCTTTCCTGCATACCATACCAGTGTATGTGACTCACTTGCGTGGTTAATTTGTCATGCGCTGAATAGCTCTTCCTGCCCAATCCAGAAAATCAGCCCTTAAAGTTTACTTTTTCTTCTACTGTCACAGCTACTCCTTTAGTACTACAATATTCTGCTTTATTAAATGAAGGCAGTTTTGATACATACAAGATATTTTATAATTGAAGAAGACATAGCTGTGACTTCTTTTAAGGATTTTGATTAGTTTATGACATTTAAGGGGAAAAATCAAAATGAACTGGGCTAGGATTAAATGCATGGCTGGTAGCGGCAACCTCCGACGGGGATCTTTCCATCCCTAGAGGCTGAGATTACCTGTGCAGAAAAGAATTCATCAAGAAGAGAAAATGCCATGCTAATTTTAGAATAAATTCTTTATTATACACCAACTTAAAGAGAAAGTTTAGTTTTGCTTCTTTTGTGCAGTTCTCCTTCAATAGTTCAAAAGTTTATTTCTTGGTTTCTGGGGGTGTTATGCTAAACAGTGTTTTATTTTGTGTTTTCACAGCTGGACAACCCCCTACAGTTAGGCATAGCTCTTCTTGTAGGAGGATTGATTCTTTCTACAGTAGTGACTCATTCTCCAGACTAATTTGGACAGAAAATACTTTCAGGATATTTGTTCAATCTGGAGTGATGCATTCTTTCAGATAATGGGGCTATGGTCTACCTTTGCTTTACATGTGCCTTCTGATTTGCATCAGGTAAAATTCCACCATGTTTGAGGGTAAATCCCTGAGAGGTGGCCCAAAACAATTTCCTGCTTTTCCAGGACAACATCAGCATGTGGGATATCCTCATAGATTTCAGGCTAAAATCTGCAACAGTTTGAGCAGACTTGTCCTCCATTGTGATCAATGGGAGTGGGAAGTACTCAGCGTTTCTCAAGACCAGGCCTGAACCTTTGGCAGGAGGCGAAACTCATCCAAGATACTCCCAAACTTAATCAATGAAATGGTAGTGCTACCAGACCAGAGTGAGGGCATCTCCTCAGACATTCATTATTAAGAGTTTTGAGTACTACGTGAGTGTGTAACTAACAATATCTCACCTTTCCACTCTTGCAAGGTCTTGTCCACCCTACCTGTCTGACAGGCTGCCTCCTTGTTTCTTTTTGTTAGTGTTGCCTGTGCCTGTGCTTATTCTGCCTTGTTCATGCCCTCTCACACAAACGTTAAAAAAACTGGGACTAACCAAACACATTTGAATGGCAGGTTAAACTTTGGTTTTATTTAAAATACTTAACTCCCTGATCTTCCTGCAGTGCTGTTTGTATTATATGTAATACAGGTCCAGATCCTCAAACAGCTAGTCACATGTCTTTAATCACTGTAGCCAAAGGAGTTGCCTCATAGCCCCACCATACCTGTGGTAATAAAAGTAAAATTCAGTTTTTCACACAGATTTAACTTATGATTTCCCAAGAGCTGTGATGTCTTCAGATGTAGTAAAATGAAACTGTCCTGGGATTTTAATTGCTTTGCCCTTCTAGACATGCTGTTGTTATGAGGACATATTAATTTTTGGACATATTTTAGGTGAGCCAAATTACAATCTAAAATCCTCATAGGTAGATGTGGAGTAATTCCACTAACTTCACTGAGGTAACCTATGATTTAGATCAAAGTGTTTGGCCCATGACCTCACCCTTGTCTTACTACCAACCTTAGTAAGAAAGTCAATGCTGCTCCCTAGTGGCATTTGGCTTAGTGCAGACCCAAGTAGTCAGTGACTTTTTTATGTTTCTTCTTGTCTTACCCTGTCAGCGTTTCCATTTAAAATCTTGATTTTACGGGTTGTAAAAATTGATTTTCCCTGAAACCTGACAAGTGATGTATGGTCTTTTTCAGAATTTCCATCAAAAACAGGCATTTCAACCCTACAAATATTAGTATCAGACTAAACCACAAAATGTATGAGACATGATCCAACATTGGAGGCTTATCCTCACTTATTTCGGTTTTAAACCTCAGCATTATTATTTAATAAGTATAAATATCTTCTAAAATTTAAATAATAAAGAAATAAATTATAAAAATAAGATATTCTATTAAAGGGTAAAGAAATACCAACGTACAATTGAAAGTGAAAACATAAGGACACTCAAGTCCTGTGCCACTGCTGAACTGAGACTTTAAAACCTGTATTGTGAAGCAAATAAATTGTTTAAATTTGGGCAACAATTACTGCACATAGCTTTGAAGCATTATGAAACATCCCATTTATTGCCTTACCCTCATCTTGACCCACACTCTTCTCTCAGTCCCTATTCTTGTGAATAAAGATCCTTGCATGCAATTCCCCTTTGAAACTTACTGCTTTTAATCATCCTGGTGTGACATATGTTGCACCATCCAGTCAAGAGCTGAGCAACCTTCTTCCAAAGCACTCAGCCCTTTTTCAACAAAAAGGCTCGGAAAATGGAGACCTAGGCCAGAAAATTGTGCTGGCCACAGAATTATTTCTACCAAGTACACTGAGGACCTACAATCATCTCTTCACAGAGATCAATGCACTACTGTGCAATTAACTTCATTTAAACAAAAGGACTTTACTCATAAAGTAAACTGCCACTTAGCACAATCAACATAAAGGCGGGACTGCATAAATGTTCAGACCTAACGTTACGTTTTTCCTTTCACAGTGTAATTGGACTCCCAGGAGAAGAGGACTGGCCTAATGATGTTGCCCTTCCAAGAAATGCTTTCGCTTCCAGACCCGCACAACCTATTGAAAAATTCGTACCAGATATTGATGAACTGGGCAAAGACTTGCTTCTTGTGAGTTTCTATTTGTTGTTCTCCAAGCTGCATGATTGATAGTTCCCACTGTGTATGCAACATGCCAAGAAACATTTATGTTTCCATTTAATGGAGTTAAGCTCAAAAGCAGGTAGACAAATCAATTTAAATCTGTGAAACATCAACTCAAAGACATCACCTTTGGCTCAACAGGTGTCAGAACTGAGACTAGTTACAGACTAGGAAGCTGTGTCAGGGAAGTACTTTTGACCAGTCTTTAGACCTTGTTACTGATCAGTGTTGTGCTGCTGAGTCAGCCATTCTTGTAGTATAAGCCTGATGTGAATGCAAAAACATGATCTACTATTTTTCATGGTATAGTGGACCCAGTATAAAGCAAGAAATGGGTTGTAGATTGCATCTGCATGCCTTCTTTTGAATGCTGAAAACTTGAGATAGGGAATTCACCAGTTGTTGCCTCTTAGAGATGTCAGAATTGAACAGAAGCAAACACAAATTGTGCTGGTACAACTGGTAACACTGAATTCAATTTAATGATTTCCATCATTTTTATAGATATGTTATAAAAGCCAGTCTTGGAACAGAATATAGGGAATAGACTTGCTTCAGTTTGCCTTTTGCCGTGTGTGTTGAAATCTAGCTAAATTTGTTCACTGGAAGCCTTTAGAAGATGTTTGATCACATGAGCGTAATAGTGTGGGCTCAGTGCAACTCTTGAAGACTTGCAGCATTCCTTCAGGAGCTGCTATCTCCAACCAAAGTTATCTCTACAAAACTGCAGATCATCCTCCATTGTCCTTATGACTGCAGCTCCCAGCTGTGGTAAGCTGGGCTACATCTGGACACTTGAAATGATAGGGGAGAAACACATCTGTTGTGCTTGCAGGCAGCGCAGAAATGGAACCTAGACATGGGACAAGAATTAGATTCTGGGAACAAGAAGGAATAAAATATGGCAGAGAGCTCAGTGAGTGTGAGGCATGATGGGAGGGAGGAAGAAGACAAATATCTATGCCTAGAAGGTAAGGTGGGAAGGGAAGCTGTTCCTGTCGAAGAGATGAGAACTGGGAGCCACAGATGAAAGGGGAGAGTGGGACTAGAAGTCACTGAATTTAATTTCAGAACTTAAACTATAGAAATTCTGATACAAGAAAAGAAAGTAGGAGTAGAAAGTGGTTAGACAAGGATAGTAGAGAAGAGATAGTAGAGAAGAATACTATTTGAAGGTGAATGAAAAAAAAAAATAGAAGAACAAGACATAAAACACAAGGCTATGGGAGAGATTTCAGCGATGGGTGGAGTAATGATCTGGAAAGAAGGCAAGCTGGGAAGAAGAGGGAGAAACTGGACACAAAACGTTAGCATATGAAGGCTATAAAGTGAAAGACCCAACACCTATAGAAATGCTGAGCCTAGGAATGAACATATACCTTATGATGCTGTCCACGTTTGCATAACCACAAAAGAACAGTGCATTGAACATTGGGGGGATTCAAAAGTTGTTCATGAATAGTTGCTCCCTGCAGTCTGTGAGACAGATGTCCTGTTCATGTGAATTCAAGAAAACCTGAACTCTGAGATTTCTAAGCTATGAAAACTTGAATTTTCTAACTACTTATTTTTTATTTGCTTTGGGGATGCCATGTTCTTATACTATGACTCCACTGCTTGTTTTAATATGAATAGTCATCTTATTGTGCACCACCTACTGAGACCCAGCTGTGTCTCATACTGATTATAAATTGAAGGTGGAGTGCATTTATGTATACATGCAATGTTAGCACTGTTAACTGTTTAGTTTGTTTAGTTACAAAAAACTTCTTTTCATGCTTACAGAAATGCTTAGCGTTCAATCCAGCGAAGAGAATATCTGCCTATGTTGCCCTCTCTCACCCATATTTCCACGATCTGGAGAAATGCAAGGAGAATCTGGACTCTCACATGTCATCCAGCCAAAACTCCAGTGAGGTGAATGCATCATAATGCTGACTGAAGATGAACCATAAATGAACAAGATGTGTAGCTGACAAGGCCACTGTACCATACAAACCACATAGCTGTTCTAGCGAAGGTCATTATTTGGAGGTTTTATGCACTTATCTTTTATTTTGAGATTGTCATATGCTTATCTAAGGAAATCAATCTAGTTTACTTTCATCAGATCAACCCAAGGGCCAAGGCTTTGACCTGCTCCCGTTGCAGCTTTATGTTTGTTTTGGTTTTGTTTATCTACCTGGGAAAACTCCAGACGAAGAGAAGCTGCTGACCGGTTTTCCTGCCATTTTATCCTTTTAATATTGAATGCTGCCAGTGTGGAGTAGGATGATTCAGTCACTGCCAAAACATGATGCAATCTCTCTCTCTAGCTGCTGAAGCATGATTTGGTACTTTTATTATTATTATTATTATTATGTGATTTCTTACAGTGATATTTAAGCAACGGCATTGAAATATCAGATCTCTGCAACCTGCAGTTAACTGGTATATGCATTAATACATCCAGCTACTGTCCATTCATAGCATATGTGCAGGTGCTTCTCCACTTGAAGACTTGGATGGACTATTTTATCATTTTATTGCTCTATAAAAATAACAGTGATGATGATGGTCATAATGAGTGTCTCAAATTTTAGTTTTTTTCATACACAAACAAGTTATTATCTAGCTATGTTTGTGTGCGTGTCGCAAAAAACAAGTCTTTTAAAAAAACTTCTGAAGTCCTGTTCTTGAAGACTCTTTCAGTTTCCTAATGGTCAGTTTGTGTTGAAACCCAGGCACGTTCAAGCCCATCATGTAACCCATCATTCCTCTCTGGAAACAGCTGCATGCACATTTTCTTTTATCTCATTCCAAATTTCCTGATATGCAGCTCAAAGACATGAGCAGAGCCAATGAAAATTAATACAGATTTTTGCCTTCAACCCGTTCTGATTATCAGCCAAAAAGGACAATAGAAAAAAATCTTTCCTCTTCTGAAGCAGAGAATCCTGTACCTGTAATAAGCACAGATACGTATTTGTGCTGAAGTGTATGCTGTATACTGCGCTGCCTTACCTGCAACACACTGCCATGCATCATAAGTGCATGAACATTACTGTCACGAAATCCCTCAGATGTCATTTATTAAGCAGACTTGTTGTCTATGCAGAAATGCATGAGCTTCTCTCCTAAACCACCATGTGGGTATACTGGCACATGCTTCTCCACTAGGGTTACTGTGCCATTATTGAATGTCAAAATAACCAAGCAATTCACATGCCTTTATAGCACAGTTATTTTAAATATTGCATTAAATTTTTATATTTAGTATTTTTACCTTAACTAAACTATGTTTTCAGTATTTTTTAAAAGAAGCTTTTATTTTTTTAATACTGTACTGGTTAAAAAGAAAAAAAAAAAAAAAAGAAATATTTTAAATCCGTAAAAGCTGTTCCCTAGCATGATTTTAGTGCATTTACCTGGATATAACTTGGGGGAAAATATTGGCCCAACGAGTTAGCCCTTACCGTAAAACCATAAATATACACTATTACCGTATATCTGATGATAAGTGAGGCAGCTAGCTCTGCTTACCTCTGTGATAGTCCCTTCGGCTTCTCTCTTCCTCATCTCTATTTCATCTTGTCTAGCTAGTGAGCCAGCTCTATATCCTCATTCACAGCATGCTTGGCAGAAACAGGTCCTTAACAGTGAGTTGGGCAATATAATTTTTCCAGCTGTGGCATGGGAACTTGTAGCCGTCTCCCTGGCAGGTTTCTCAGCCCTGTGATAGACTGGCTGCTGCGGCGAACTTCACTGTTCACTCTCTTCCAGGTATCTGCACTGTCTGGGACACGGCCCGTTGCTAGGATAGGGAGTGGGTCTTGTCTGTCTCTTGGATAAAGCTTTTTGTTGCTGTTACACACATAGCTATGCTATATATGGTTAAATTTTGTCTGGTTTAAATAAGCCAGTTTTAAAAGGATGACTTGCATGCATGCATGCAGCAGCCTGTGCTTTTCTTCATGCCCAGAATGATGCCTATGCAAAACCTACCAGCATGAACAGGCAAGTTTCAAATTAGGCCTGGCAAGAGCATGCACGAGGCACCCGCACACAGAGATACTACAGATACATAACACAAGAATTTTGGAAGCTCTATGAGCAGCAAGCTGAAGGCCCGGGATCAGCCACAGCAGCTAACCCTCTAATCTTGGCCTTGCCTCTGTCACTCTCGCTGTTCCGACATCCAAGAGGAGCTGCGAACCCACCGCACTGGTGTTGTCCCAGCCCTATTCCTCCATGGGTCAATAGACCCGAGTGTGAACAGGTTTTAACATTCATAGAAAAGGATAGGCCAAAGTGAAATTTTTGCTAACCGTTTTTAAACACTAATTGGAACAACAGAGCCAAAATTCAGAAGAATCTTGTGACAGTAACAAATAGAAAAGTTTTCTACACAGTTTCTACACAGTCTAGCACTTTTAAAAACATTCCATATTTTAGCTAGCACCCAGCTATCATACATACGTTATCAGGGCGTTCAGCTGGTGTAGTTTCCAGCAGCTGTCGGGGAACTGTCCCAGAGTTCTCCAGCAACTATCATAGGTGAAAATGTAGGGGAGGAGAGGGTACTTTCAAATTAGGCTCAAAACTCTCAGATAGAGATGTGCATCTGTTCCATGTTAGAAGAGCTTGTTGTATTAAGCTTAGCAAAGCAAAGGCTAGAGAGAATATTATTGCTGAATGTAGGTACATTATTAGGGTAAAACGAAAAGGAGAGCACACTTAAATCCGAAGGTTAGTGTTGGCCCAAAAACTAATGGGAATATGAAAATTACAAGGAAGTTAACTACTGGAGCAGTATTTCCTAATCTGTAGTACCAGAAGAAGAGCTCAGAGAGCAGCAGGGAAAAGCAGAGGTTGGCTTAAGGAGTCAGAAGCAGAGCTTCTGCAACATGGTGCTGTATGTTGCCTAATATAGGATCAGGTATAAATGAGGGTATTCAGGAGAACAGCTTGAGAAAGGCTACATTAATGGTTATGTTCTGGAACATCCTTCCAGTGGCACTGGCAGGAACAAAACAAGAAATCTATGTTCTGTCTTGGCAGAGTAAGGGAAAAGATTTATCTAACGGGGAGTCCTTGTGGTAGGAAGGGCCTAGATTCAAAGGATCAACGACTTTTCAAACGACCTCCTTTTCAAAGTCTCTTTAGGAAGAAATTCCATTTGACGTGCTGTAGGCTTACTCTTGTTCCAGTCTTCCCTGCCAAACCGTGGGGCTTCACTTACACTAGTGAATTGAGAAAGCCTGTTCTCTGGCTGGGCAAGGTACTGGCGCTGGCTAAAATCATGCCAGGAATCATGCTTATTATTAGACAGTACAGACAGCTGTGGGACTGTGCTCCAGCCCATGCCCTTGCTCTTTTTATTTCACTGGTATAGCTCTATTATTTGAGTACCTTTACTCATTACTGCTGTATATGTAGGCCGTAGGAACTGTGTGTATGAAAAGCAGGTGCTCCTTAAAACACATGTTCCAGACTGTGATGAAAACTCTTTGTACACCCTTTAAATAAGACTTCAGAGTGCAATTCTTCCTAGCAATAACTCTGCCTGTATGTATTCTACAGGAGCGGTTCAACAGCAGCTAAAAACCACTGAATAACAAAAAATATATTAAAAATAAGTATAGATGCTTAGCTCCTAGAGCACCCACAACCAGGCACTGGGCTCTTCTCAGCAGAGAACACGGTGTTCTAAGTAATGGAAGGAGCATTTTCTATCTCCCACCAATCTTTTTTTTTTTTTTTTTTTAAATCACTACTACGTAATTCTGCAGGAGAACCAGATAGCCAAGGAAAAAAGTCACCAAAGCCAGGTAGTGAAGTGCAAAGAGCTAAACAATAGCAATACATCTGCAGCAGCCCTTCTGTCTCTTCACCCTGTCTCCACACTCACTCTAGCTCTCCAGTTCTTCTTCAGCTCCCTTATGGAAACAGGTATCAGAGATACTCACAGGTGCTATTTCCAACAAGATTCTTCCCGATTTTCAATAGCTACACAGTGTCAGTGTCCCCTACATCCCTATTACCAAGTGGTGCTTCTTTTAGTCCAGCAGCCCAGAACCGATGATTAAAAAATAATCGCTTTGGGTACCTCCTTGCTTACCCTTAGTTTTGCATACACCTATATTGCCTTCTGTGTGCCAAATAAAGTTCTAAAAATAGGGTTTGTGCATATTGCTGTGTAGGCTCTGCCCACACTCCAGGTTTTTTGCAGCCTATTAATCCAATGGTAAAAGTCAGAGTACCTTTCTGTCAGAGTACCTTTGTTTCTGTTCTAAAATACGCCAAAAAAAGAGGAAATCATGTTCGCAAAATATTGAAATTTGGTGCTATATGTACAGAGCCTTTTACATGAAAGGTATCAGTAAGTTGTAGCATTTGAGCATCTTCTGCGTGGGGGATGGTATCCAGTGTCGTAACTCTTATGTGGTTTTTACGCTTGATGGTTCTTTTGGTCAATAAGAAGAAAATACTGTGCCGTGCTACTTTTCACAGGTTCACTTACTGTCTTTGAGAAGCATGTTTTTGTACATAAAATTCTCTCTGCTGTTAGGTATTAGGCCAACTTTAATATGGAAAATAGAGAGAAAACATGCTGTTCTGGTCTTTTAGCCAACAAACTTAGAGCACTTATCTGACTCACAACTGAAAACACATCAGTTGTCAAATATGTATATGAATCATAAACCACACAGTTTGATTTAAAAGGCTACATAAATTAATTATGTTCCATGTATAAGACACAGTTGAATAATGAGAATGTTTATTCTAAGAACTCTTTTTTATAGAACCACTTGGATAGTATTTTTCATATACAGTAGTTTCAGGAATAGATTGATTTTATATATAATGTGAATTAGAAGATACTAGGTTATTAGAGTGATTTTGTTGTGTTATGCTTGAAGCTTGAATTGATCACAAGCTTAGGAACCTAACATATTTATTTCATCGCTACAAAACTGCCTCTAAATATCAAGATCTTTATTTGACGTTAACAGGATTTCACAGTTCTCTTAATGTGTAAGTTATTTTCTTGAAATTCCTATAATAGAAAAAGCATTTTTCCAAACTGCAGTTGTGCAGGAAAATTTAAAAAATAGATTTTTACTTTCACAGAGAATAATAACATGTTGTATGCTGAAATCTTCAGTAACTGACTGCTAATAAGCTATCACTTTTACTTCTTTTTGATTGCTAAGTATTGGAGTATACAGATTACTTTCTATGAAGAAAATATTCAGAAACAATCTCTAGAAAAGTAAGTGGGATTTTATGTGTTCAACCTCCCAAGTTACATTTTCATAGCCCTTTTTTTGTGCAAGTACAGTTCAGGTGTGCAAAAACCCAAGTACTATTTTAACAGTCTAACAGGCTGTACAACTCAAATAGGAGTTTTATTTGTGATCTGTTTATTTTATTATATACCTTTGCTTTGCAAATTGTTAGGTAATGACTGTAATATAATTCTAGTTTCTGAACCACACTTTGTAGACATCAAATCCCAGTAATTTATGTAAAAAATAAGAAGCTTTCTCATCAGTTTAAGTGAACTAGGCCTTTAAAAGAAGAAAGACATGGACCTATGAATTGACAAATATAATTTTGCTAAGTGTTATTTCTTCCCTTTAGTTTGAAGCTTAGCAAGTATTGTATATGAATATGCAATATATATATACAAAATAAGAACCATAAAAACCACTTAGGAGTAGTGTGCACAGATAATACAAAACATAGCTCATTAGGTTCTTGCAGAAACCATCAAAAAATCATTATTTTAGTTGTAACATTCAACATTTTGAACTGATATATTTTCCCATTTTTAAAAAATCCTGAAAAATTATGTGTATGTTTTTAGTTCAGACAGTGAAAGGCACCCAAACAGAACTGAATCAAATAGGAACTTGTTTTCAAAATTGATTCTGCAAGGCCAACTAGAAACCGTCAGTTCTGTATGTGTTCAGTGGAAGCTGAAATTAGCCAGCACCTTGCTTAGATGAGCCTGTTGATTTGTGAGCAGAAAAGCCCAAGGTTGCTGTGAGCAAGTTAGTGGAAAGTTTGCTTTGACTTAAATAAAGTCCTTTGAGAGCTTCTGCAATATTCGAATTTCCAGCCTTTATTGGAAGACTGTGAAAAACAGCTAAGATAAACCAAAACACCCTAACCATATGGCATTTTTTCCTTCAGATTAAATGTTTTATCTGCATTAGAATATATTGATGGGCTTCATCCAGCCCAATGTCAATGAGACTTGTGCATGGCTAGAGAAAGTAAGAAGATTCTGCTATGGATATTTTGTTCCTGGGAGATTGTGGTAGAATAGATTTTTTGTTTAAAAAAAATCAGACAAAAGATATTGCCTTCTTTTAAAACAAACAACTGACATTTAGTAAAGATTAAAAAGGAGATTTTAAGGAACTATTGGGAAAATATTGTTGGGATAAGGGAAAAAGAGCATATTTATAATGTGAAAAATGTAAATACAAGCAATGTGTATTAAATATGCATTGAAATGGACACTTTTTCACTGACCTTGAAAAGTTTATAGGGTTTTATGGAAGAAAGGAATCCATGTATTGGACTTATTCTAACTACCATTTTAATGTTCATTTGCACTAAAGCAACCAATACTGAAAGGAGAAGGGAAAACAAGTAATATTTGACTTGTGATTTACTTTGCTGATGCCTACACGGATATGCTGTAGAGCTCTCAAGCTTGCTGTCCATTTTTGAGTGAGCTAAACTTGCATCCACACTATTTAGCTATCTGCACCTTAAACCCATCTGCATGCCAGAAAAAAACCCATTTCCTAGTGTTTACATGGATACTTGCTCCCATTGACATGCTCATGTTAAACCCAGGCAGAGAGCACTGTCTCTGACACTGAATGGAAAATGAATTTTCACAGACTGCCAGCTTCCTTCATGCAGTTACTCCTAAAGACTTTGTAGTTCATGTTCTACAATATGCAACCTTTCCTCTTATTCCATGTTTCATATGTATGTCATGTTATGCAAATCCTCAGCCTCTAAAAAAAACAAAACAAAACAAAACAAACAAAATCCACAAAAACACCATTATTGAGTGTTAGGATCAATTTTTTAGTAGCTAAATGAGGGAGGAAAATTGTGAAGTGCTACAAAGATAGCAAGAATGGGCAGAGATTATGACAGTTCAGACAATTTTGATGAGTGAATTTGAATATGCGGAAAAGCTATGTATAAGCATAGAGGGAAGACTTTTCCACGTGTTTTGCTTTCTCTTGTCATTCACTTCCATAAGCATGAGATGATAAAGCAAGACTCACGCATGGGACTTTAGTTCCAGGTACTTATGCCAACTCAAATCATGAGTTTCAGTGCAGTTTTTTAACATAGCAACAGCTCTATTTTCAAATCAGAGTTTGCAGAAGCTGGAGTTTTTTCTGTGCATATATTAAAAAAAAAAGAGTCTTATGAGACAGCTTGAGAGCAGATTAAGCTGGCCACACAGACAGTGCCTGTCGCTCAGCTGCATACATGAGGAACGCATAGCTCTGACGCAGGAGAGCCACTAACAGCATCCATTAGTGTGTGCCGTGCCGTTGTGCAGTGCGAGCTGACTCGTGCCGCAAATTGAAAATCCTTTGCCGATCCAAAACGGCATGGTTTTGAACACTTGGATTTTGATAAGATTATCCGCACGCAGATTTTGCTGGATCACTCCAGGTGGTTCATCGTCTCAGAGGAGCAAGTCTGAGAGCCTAGCAAATCTGTCCCAACACCCAGTGTAAGTCATACTGCAGAACCATCTGCCATGGAAAAAGAAAAAAAGAAAAATAAAAGGCTTGTTGTAGGTTGTACAGCAGAAACTGAGCTTTCGGGGCTGCTGTGGCAACTTGAGAGCCACTGTTAACTATTGTTATGCCATCTCCAAAAATACAGAATTTTAGGCTGAAGTAGCATTTTGTTGTGTTTAGTCCATATGTGGAGGTGGCTGCGTAGGTGTCGGCACAGAACAGCTAATTTTGGTCCTTGCATTAAGTGAGCAACTAGGCTTGGCACAGAGACAAATTTCACTGTGCCAGGGGTGGGAAACCTCTAGTTCTGTACATAATGTGATAGGTCACCCGGCCACTCACGCTGTCGGTTCCTAATCCCAGATCACCCTACTGTGGCACTGTGAAAGAAGCCCTGGAGAGTCTCCTCCTCAGCAGCCTTGCAACACCCTGCTTCCTCTCGCTGCAGTGACACCTAATTACCTGTCACTTGTATCTGACTTGTATCTCTATACAACAGTAGAATATGGCAAAGCGTGTGCTACTTTGGTTCAAGCAGAGATGAGCTAGAATAGAACAGATTGAACATAATGCGTTTGATCAGCCGTAACAATTTGTGATTCAGAAGATTATTTACTAAGTACAGAAGATCCCTGGACAACTGTCTTTGATGTACATTTTTACAAGAGCAGCCATTGATGCTTCTGTTGTACAGAAGTTTTTGGCAGATAGGGACAAGACTACCAGGGCCAGCCTCCTACTGCTCACCCCCCTTCCATCCTCCTTCCCTGAGATCACTATTTCCAGGGAAAGGTTTCCTCCCAGCATGAAGCAGAGCAACTACGAAACAGTTCTTTCTGATACGAAGGTCCCCAACTCTCAAGATTACTTGGGTGCATCGAGACAATCAAGCTCATCCGTTTGCTTTTTGCTTTGGCAGTTTTGAGTACAGAGCCCTGCCACAAGTACTAGGCGCAGACGGACCTTAGCCCCCAACATATTCTCATGAGGAGAAGCCTTTCCAGGATCTAGAGGGGACGGTATGCTTACTGTTTCTATGGCAATTGACTTTTTTGCATTTTAAAGAGCAGTGTTCTAAGAACTTCCCTAAGAAACCTCTCTCGCTACACAAAAAGGATGACTGTGAATTCTGGACATGCTATGGGAAAAGACAAAGTGTTTTCCAGGTGGATGATGATGTATCACAATCATCCTTCATTGGTGATAGAAGAAGAAAAAAAAAACAAAAGGATTCAAAATATAGCCTGGGTCTGTAGTGTACTTAAATAAGAAGAGCTTCTCAGTCTTTGTCCCGCAAGACCCAAAATCCGTCATGATGTCTTGCAGGGAGTTTATCTTGGAGTCCCTTGTAAAAAGGTGATTATAACCATGGGTTGCAACTACAACAGAAAGTATGTCAGAAATGGGATGCTGACAAGAAGTTCATGGATGCAAGGCTCTACAAGGTGGCTTATATAAGTTCAGTGGGTATGTGCTCGTCTGAAAGTGTGGATTGCCATGCACATTTTGAACTGAAGTTACCTATCATGACAGAACTGCAGTGTCATGAGATTAGAGGCTGAAAGGACTCCAAAGATTGATCCATCATTTCCTTTTTCTCCCTAGATGTCTGGCAACCCAGTGTTTTTCCATCTTTGTTTTGACTTTATTTCGCCTCCACCACCACCGTTCTCCTTCCTACTGTGCATAATAAATTGAGTAGAAAAGCTTAGCTCTAGTTTACCAGAGCAGGCTAGCACTGACTAAAAATTTTGATCGCTCTCTGTTGGTCAGTATTAGGTTAATCAATTGTCTCTGTGTAGAGTCCAATAGAAATCAATATCCATGACACCTTCCTTGCATTCAGCACTGTCAAATCACCCTGCTGTCATTCTCTGCAAGGCTCAAAATCTCTTTTCCTGGAGACTGAATTCCCCTCTCCATCCCACCTGGAGTCACAGCAATGTGGGCAAAAGACTTTCCCATCATGGCGGTGCTTTTCGGTAAGGAATGAGAGATGGTTCCAATTGAAATGAGGCCTGCAAGACTCTCGAGGACTCTTAGCCAGGCACCTTTCACAGGCAAGGCAGTCACTCTGTTAGAGTGAGAAACACATTTTAAAATACTTAAGATAGAGAAAATATAAATATGATGTTTTTCTGATAGAATCTGTTTTCTGCACAAAGCTGTATGATTTTGGCACTGAAACCAAGCCCACAGGCACCCGTTTATTCTTTCCTTTTAGTCTTTAATTTCTTTGTAAATTCTTTTCAAGCATTCAGATTAATGTATTTATGGTCTATTTTATTACAATTCATTTAAGTAGTCTGCCATTGACTCTCCTATGGGTTGTATTTTTAATGTAATATTTAGCTGGACTTTGAACAGCTTTAGAAGTGTAATGTCTTTGAATGCTCTAGTTAAAGAAAAATTATACCCTCAAAACAATGTCTTAGAAGTTGAACTGTCTACTTTGGAAATGATGTCTATATTATAATTCCCCAAAGCATCACAGGGTGCTTTTGTCTGTCTGTCTTCTACTTTCTATGTAACAGTGTGTATTTGTATTTCCTCACTAGCTTGAAACTCTTCAGTCCGAAGGCCCAAGTATGCAAACCCACGAACACTGTACCTCACCTGAGCAGCCCCACCGAGCTCAGAGGGGTTACTCATGTGAGTATAGTTGCTCACAAAAAGTATTTGCAGAAAAAGGCTTTCCTTTAGTAACTGACTCTGGTTGTGAGGACACATGGTTAATAACAGCATCAAGACACCAGTAAATGGGGTCAGTGTTTATTAAGATGTGGATGCATTTATCTGCAAGTTATCTGACCTTAACCTAAATTATTGCTATTATAATTCAGTATGTTATTTCTTATGAAAACACACTAGTCCTGTGAAGGGTAGTTGCCAAAAAATGTGTCGAGTCTTGCTGCTTTATTGTATATTTGCATTTAGTATACATTTTGGTTGTTGAAGTGAAGCTAGTTTCATAGAGAGGCAGAAAGCTAGATCAGTCGAAAAAGAAAATAAGCTTCATACTGTACATTGAGTTTTGCAACTAGACTAGTATGTGTGTTCAGATGTAGTATTTTTTATGCTTTAGAGTATTTTTGTTTAATATGTAAAGGAATAAGCAGATTAGTTTTAAATGCTATAGTAGAGCTAATTTTACACATAGTGGGGAAATGTTGTCTGAAAAATTAATATTAGAAAACATTACATAGGCTGCCTTTGGTTTTGTGTTGTTTGTAGCAGGTCCAGCAGGTATCTCTCAACTCCAGATGCTTAAGCCAGCAGCCAAGTTTGTGTGGCATCTCGTAACCGAAGAAGGTTTTTTCCAGTGATAAAGTTGTCCGTCTGGACTTCAACTAAGATTGTTGGCTAAACAAAAGCATAAAGGCAGCAAATTTAGGTATTTTTTTGTGCATGCACAATTGCATGAAATAGGATTGGAGTTTCAAAGTATTTTAAATCATTTAGCATAATTTACTCTTGTTGCAACTCCACTGACTACAGTTAAATTAAACCAAGAATTTGACCTGTAAGTCTACAAATTTCAGTGTCAGGCAGCTCAGGTCTATATAAAGATACTCAAGCTTAGTGAATCAGCAAGAATACTATATAAATGGTAATGCGTGATAAAAAACATTAACTCTAGTAACATTATTTCTCTCAAAATTTCTATTCATTACTTTTTTTAATACAAAAGTTCGGAAGTGCACTTCTTAGTGGCATTGGGATGTATGGAGAAAAGCGTGATGCTGGTACAGAAACGTATCAGAAATAAGATTCAGTTCTTACTGCTCCGGACACTCCATGTGTGCCTGCCTTACACGTTATAAATCCCATGGAAGTCAACAGAAGACATGGAGAAAGTTAAGCCTGTTTGTAACTCTCATGGATTACTGGTTTCAGAATCTGCAAGATAAGTTATGTTCTCGAAAGGCATTATGGAAACTTGTGTTTTCAGGTTTACAGAATACTATGAACTGTAAGGACAGCTTCCAAGACACATCCAGAGTAACTTTATTAATTGATATTATATGAGACCAACATCCATTAGCAAATCAAAATCTGTCTCAGTACCTTTGTTTCTCAGCATGATTTTACAAAAAACTAACACGAAAAAGTTAAAACAGCCTCTAATGCTGTTTGACTTTTTCTTTTTCCCTTTTTTGTAATAAAATATCATTTGCTCTGGAGGTGTCTAGGATTTGATAATTTCAGGAAAACATGCAAAGCCGTTTCAAATTTTTTTTTTTAATTCACCTTAGGGCATATACTTACTCAGCTGGTGAAAATCAGCATAGTCCTGTTGACTTCTGCAGCATTATATCAGCTTATATCAGTGAAAGAGCTGGCATGTCGAGTTTCAGCATTTCAAGTCACTTTACCCACATATGCAGTAGGATTTCCTTTTGCAAAGTGGAAAGTTAGCTATGGTGCAAACTGTACTACCTAGACTACCATTGATACCTGCTCGCAGGACATGATTTCACTGTATCACTTCATACTTGAAATTCAAGATGTTCTTTTAATCAGGGTACAAACATGAAAAGGTGCACGTGTTACTGTTTCTTTTAAAGGTGCGTCATTTTTTTTTTTATTATTCTGTTGTGCTTAATATTCAGTGTTTTTTGCATTCTTTGCATTCGGCATTAAAATCATCTATTAGGGAAACACAGTATCACCCACAGAGGTACAGAAAAATGTAACAGTGATCTCCTGAATGGTTACTCAAGTATACTGGTTTGCCTTTTAGTCATCAGTACGACATCAAGGGGCTACAACACGCAAACTGTGGTATATAAAAGTATTGCTCCATTGCTGTATGCGAAATCTTGCAGCCTCTCGCCTCTTCTTGCACAGCTGCTGATTACCATATGCGCATTGGAAAAAAACTGTGTTTCTGCTGTACAGAATGGCTGGGCAATAATGCAGATGCTTCAGAAACTCTAGGGCTGCTTTTGCAAGCTTTCAAACCAAGCCCCTTAGCCTGACCGCGTGCCTGCTCCCCAGCCCAAATCTCACCCTGCGGGGCTTCCCACTTAAGAACACCCTCCGCTGGGGCTGCTTTACATTGACTGCATTGAAGTTCATCGGAGCATGCACCTTACCATATAGCATATCCTTTAGCTTTTACAAGTCTGTAAAGATGGTTGACTGCAAAAATAATCATATGTCAATACAGCAAGTGAAATTAAGGCACACAGAAGGTGATCAATATTGTATTATATCAGAATTACAGTCCTTTGGAACTGAACGTTTTGCTGCTGGCAGTGCAAGAAAAGCAAAGTTGTGTATTTATTGTTGGCTGCTGAGGGCTCAGTATAAAAATCGATATAATAAAAATTTTCACGGTGTCAAGTTCTTTTTAGTTGTTCCCAAATTATTGGAAAGTAAAAAGGCAAAAAAATAGTTTTGTATTTAAAATTTCTTTCCTGAGGTTTACTTCACCTTTCTAGCTATACTTTTATCTAAAAATGTAAAATGAATACAAATGCAGTAAGTATTGTATATTAAATACAGAAAATTAGCATCATTGTTCTCTAGTTTTTATATTTGCAAGTGTTTGTCTCAACACCCTGGGTATTCCAGAAAACCAACAAACATACACACGACCAGACACAG
The DNA here is from genome assembly GCA_013399365.1 of Pampusana beccarii. Taxonomy (NCBI): domain Eukaryota; kingdom Metazoa; phylum Chordata; class Aves; order Columbiformes; family Columbidae; genus Pampusana; species Pampusana beccarii. The sequence continues at coordinate 32,951 of VWYH01003835.1, read as the reverse complement.
AAATGTAAGCACATGCACACCCTTTCAAGCACCTTACCATATACCTTTAGTTTTATAAAAATCTAACCTCTTTTGTCCTGATTTCTCGTCTCTAAACTACTTTATTGCTTACCTAGGATGAACTCCATTTAAAAAAATAAAAATTGGAGGGATCACTTTTTCTTTCAAAGGCATAAAATTGTTGCGATTGCTATGAATGCTATGTAGTTCAGCACTAATTTGTCTTTACTGAAATCTTCTTCATTTTGTTTTAGGCAAATTATGATTTAATTCAGCTATAATGGCTGTCAGTCATTCATGAAATGCAGTATTTTCCTCAAACGTTACTTGATCCAACTGTTACACTAATGTGCATGGTACCTGTGTGTTCCTGAAGATTCTGCTGCTTTCATCTTCCAAGAAGCTGAGCACACTTTATTGATTGACTGTTTTTTCTTAATTGGCTATAAACTTGTCCAGTAACATTTCTGGGTACATAGAAATGGTTAAAAGTGTGTGTTTTGAGTCAAGCACAAAATGACACAACATCAGACTCTAAAACCAGATGCGTATTTTCTGTCTTTACTCCTAATCAACTAAAAAATTCTCATCAAAACAACTCAAATAAAGCTTAAGCTTGTTGTAAAGATCATTAAGTGCTCTTTAGAGCAGGATACCAGCAGTTTTTAGTAACAAGATTTTCAATGAGCCACCAGACATAGGAATCTAAAAATTGTAAGCTTGAGCATCTGAACAGATTGCAGCTTCTGGATGAAAGCTCTAGACAGACATGACTGCAAAGCCAACCAGACCCCAAAGCCACAAAGGATTTTATAACTTAGAACTGAAACTTTGTGCTGCCTCTAGAAATTATAAGGGACTATGAAAATCCTTTACAAAACATAGTTGCAGATGCGATGCAGCATTCAATAAAAACAGCAGCTACCCTTACATTATGTGACATTCCAAGTTAATCTTTAAGCACATTATGAGATTATGAGCAGCGGTCCAGCCAGGGACAGACACAAAATCAACTGCAATGAGGCCTGTGGCTGAGCAGAACACTCTGCGTCAGAAATAATACCCATATTAGCCATAGCTAATGCGTTTTGAAAAAAGGGAAAAAATCGGGAAAATATTGAACAGATTAAATAAGAGCTACCATACAGATCTGGATACTGTCTGGTGTTTTACCTCTGACAGTGCTCAGGGCAAGATACCACAGGAGAAGATCTAACAGTCTGAAGACAATTACAGAACAAATTCTTCATATGGGAATTTTCTTCCTAGTCTTTATCTGTGAGAAGGTGACTTACACTCTGCATGAAGTTCATAAAACCCAATTATGGAAGAGAAAATTATATTTAAAAAAAAAAAAAATCCATTAAGCAGAATACAAAGGGCCCTGGAGAATAAGCACAAATGTTACTCTTCTCATTATTCACATAAATGTTCTCATCCTCTTCACCTCAAAATTATCTAATGACACTAGATGTCACATGCTTATTATCACCATAGAAACAAATATTCATTTTAAAATATTTAAATGCATTGTCTTTGTCTATCATTTGCCTGCCATATCCTGATACAAGGAAAGCAAGGTTTATAGTGTGCATATCGTTCCTCATTTTACACCCATCAGTTGTGTTGCTTTTTTTTTGCCCCCATCAATAAATGAGGTCATCTTTGAGTCTCCTGTCACACAGAAGTCCTTTCTCTAAGTATTTTCATCCATTTTTAGACATCTGATTTAGCTGGCTGAATTTTCTGGCTGGACTCCCAAGCCTCATTCACAGCCAGGGAAGAAAAGCTAATGGGAGTATAATTAAAGCACTGGGGGTGCCCAGTGCAGGACTCCCCCATCCCACTGCCTGCACAGGGACTGAGGGACCCCGCAGCCTCAGCTTCTTGCAGTGTCACGTCTCCGCATTTCCAGGCACCAGACACCAGCTCAAAGCCACAGAGTGCACAGTGCTGGGTGAATAAACTCTCCTGGTTCCACTGTGGTCAAAACATTTCTGAATCCTGCCCCGGCAGACTCAACACAGCTTAGGTCTTGTCTACACTGCCGCAGCTGAGCTGAAGCCCATGGAGACCTGCAGTGCTACCACCATGTGAGCGCAGGGACAGACAGACAGACAGCCGTGCTCCGTACGCCAAGGGCCGCAGCGCTGCTGGGGACAGCAGTGCCGGGGCCTCCGTCACGTACAACTGGATTAAGGCGGGTGTACTCCAAAATGGTCCAAATCTGAAAACGTGTCCAAGGGGAGGAGATCACCATGCCTCACAAAACGGGTATCATCATGCAATCAGTAATACTCCTAATCTTATTTTTATCTATTTTAATGCGGTTTGTTTCTTCTGTCTTCAATGTACTTCTCCAGCATCGCCGGCAGCTCAGAGACAACTTCAGCCTGATGTGTTTCCAAAGTAGCCATCCTTGGATTAGAACACACCAACTATTTTCTGAGGAACTAGTTGTCCCTTTCCTTATGCACTAGCTTGCAATTTTCAACAGTAAATTTTATTTTCAATTAAGCAGATTTTACTTTCCGTTCTGGCGTGGTCTTCCTGGTTTTCTTCTAGTTCCTCACAGCCTGGTCTCGGCTTCACTAAGTAGCTTGGTCTCACAAATTCCCACGGACTCGCCAATTTTTCCAGCTATTGCTAAACACGATGAACATGGCAATGCTGTTTCAGAAACAAAACTCACTTGTGCTTTGTATGACTAAAGTATTCATATGTAACTACTCTTCTTCATATATATAAAGATAAAAACTGATGCGGGGTAATTTTTCACAGTAATATTTTAAGAAAAGGAAGGCTGAAGTTGCGAGTTTCTTGATCGTGGTAACTCACAGGCTTCTTTCAGCATTTGCATTAGCCTAACCCAATATTAACCTGGTCAATATCACAGTGTTCCTTATTTTGCAGTGCAGATAGCTAGTGGGTGACAAATAAGAACTTTTTTTTTTTCTTTTCCAAATAGAACCCCATTTCACTGAATTTTATGCCAGGGTAGGGTGCTGCTTCCCTTACTCTCTATACCTACTGAAGGACGGGGGGGAAGCACCGCAGTTTCACCCGCAACCGCCCACCAGACAGATCAAGAGGACAAAACGCTCATTAGGAATGACATCTACCCTCTCCTGGGATGTCTATCCCAAACGGCCTAGGATCCAACTGCATCTTTCCGGTTTGTTTTTCCCCTCAGCACCACGCTCCGCTCCCCAGCTCCCCCACGCAGGCCGCCTCAGAGTCACCGTCCCGCTGCCGCCGAGGGGCCCTGCCCGCCGCCCCCGGCTCCCGGCCGCTGCCCCCACTCCAACCCACGCCCTGCGTTAGACGCCCCCACCGCCACCATCCCCGCCCGCCCTTCTCCGCCTCCCCCTCCGCGCCCGGCGCTTCCCAGCGGGGCCGGGGCGCTGAAGCGGGGCGGGGCTGCGGCGCGCGCTGAGGGC
>VWYH01003835.1:0-29171 GCA_013399365.1 Pampusana beccarii | reverse complement strand
CGCCGCCGGAGAACAAAGGCGGCCGAGCCCTGCGGAGCCGGCGGGCGGCCCGGGGAGCGGGGCCCGGGCTGCTGGCGGCCCCGTGCGCGGTGTCTGTGCGCGGGCGGGCACCTGCCCGCGGTTCCCCTGAACAAGCCCTGGTTGCCTTGTCAAGTGTGTCAGCCGTCGTGACTGACGCCTGCTTTGTGATCTGCTAAGTGCAGGTGATTAAGATGCGGGCCTGGTCCTGACGAAAATACAATGTTCCCAGTGGGAGTTGCAGCGTTTGCTGAAGCAGCCCGGATCGTCACTAAGCCGAATTTCCTTAAACTTGGCCTTCAGCAGTACCGAGCTTTATGCAGCACTCTGCTATCCTCGGGAAACCGGGCTTAGGGGCCAAAACCGTGCTTTTAAGCACCTGATTGTGGAGCCTAATTTTATACTGTTACCGCGTTCATCCCTCCTTGTATTTTTCTTTAAACTTTTTCATACCAGTCAGCCGTTCACCTTATGCTCATGTTTCATTTAGGCATTGTAAATATACAATTCCTGAGTTTTATGACTAAAAACAAGTCATGAGACTTTCTTTTTTTTTTTTTCCCCTTTCTTACTTTCTGGTATGTGCTATGAGTTTGTACTCAGATCCATTCAGGGAATTGTCTTTGTTTACCTTGATGAAATAATATGTAATAGGCGTGGTGGACATACACATTACACAAACGGATGGCTAAGTGCTATTGTTTACTTTTTGAGGCATACTGAGCAAGAGCTGATGGTGTTAAACTGCAAGACCCAGCCCATGTATGAAATGCATTGCCCTTTTGTAATGTTTTTGTGTGTACCTGAGTGTCTATTTATTCTTTGTTTTCTTCTAATAGGACAGTCAGGAGGATGCACCTACCAATGCCCACAAGTCTTTATATTCCTATATAAGGTTCATTATGCCATGACGGCTGTTAGTACAGACAAGTTACAATATAGAACCCTTTGCTTCTCCTCCGTGATTGTAGAACTTTCCACCTGTTACTTCTTTGCCATGTCCTTTCTTAAATACACCATTGTTTTAACTATTTGGAGATGGAAAATATTTTTTTTTTCTCACATCTGCAGGATACTTGCAAAGCAGTAACTGTATTGCTTGCCCAGAGAACCCCAGCTGACTGAATTCATGCTTTTCATGAGCATGAAAGCCATACAATGAATACCTTTCAATAACTGCTTGAGCACTGCCAAAAGAAGAAAACAAATGTGCAGACAAGCGCTTCCATTATTGAGAGTGCATTTCTGTCCTCTCTGGCTAGTGACAAGCGTTTTGGCGAAGTAGTGTAAATACTTCTAAGAAATGTTTATTGACAAATTAATTCTTCATAAATAAATGTGTTTGAAATTATAAGAACATGTTTTAAGACATAAATTTCCTAATTGTGGAATATGGAGCAGTATTATGTGCTTGCTGCCAGAAAGTTAAAGCCACTGAATAGAGGAAGCTTCTTAACTAGTTATCTGGAGTCTGGGTGAGGAAGTAGAAAATTAACGTTTAACACTTGTGGCCTCTTCTGCAGGTAGAGAGTTTTGTTGGGGGACAGCGGGGTGTTCATTTCAGGTTAGCTCAGGTAAGAAAGGAACTAATTTTGATTTAAGAGCAGCAGGAAACCTTGGTTTTAGGAATAATAATTATGTAAGAAGCTTGAGCTTTCATCTATAAATTCTTGAATGGTAACCAAAAAGAATTTACTCACTTTGCTCACTGGAGTAAGCCAAGTCATGAAATACATTCCTGTTGTCTTCTCTAGTGGATCTAGTACATTGAAACTACCTTTGTTTAATTAAAACTCTTCAAATACTGCCATCCTGCATTACTAAAGGAACTTCTCTTCCACTCAGAGCTGAATTCAAACACAAAATTTTTACTCATTTGTAGATTTGTAATACAATAAAATGCTAGAGTTAATAATGTGAATATATATCTGTAAGTGCTATAACTACTTGAGCATATGCGTCCACCTGCCTACAAAAGAAGGTGCCAAGCTGAGATTAAACTAGTTAAATTGTCATACCACAGCGTTTATTTGCCTGTGTCAGTTAGCCTTTTTGTGTGAATTAAAGCAACGAAACAAAAGCCCCAAGAAATGGCAGCAAGTGGCACCCTTAGAGTTGCAAAGTCAGCTTGAGTCAAAGTGGTCCACCTGAAAGAGTCCTCTGATTGCTTCAGTGTGGTCCACCTGATGGACCGTGGGGTTTGCTTCCCTCTGGCCCTCTGCTCCTTCCCAGGCAGAGCCCGCAGCCCCTCTTCCAGGACTAAATGTAGCTTGAGGGCCAGAGGCCACCAGCCTGCCCACAGCCCAGCCCAAAAACCCAGCGGTGCTGCAGCCACTGCTGCTGCGGTGGGGGGGACAGAGGGGAGGCAGCAGCTGCTGCTCTTGGCCTGATAATAAGCAGCCGTGGAGATGTAAGAGCTACACATATGATAGAATCTTTACTTTGAATCTGCAAATTCTTGTATCTCAGATTGGGCAAACAAAGCCCAAGAATGGTGCGTGTTATATTATGCAAGTTATGCAAAATAAATTGTGAAGTGTCGGGATGACGTAGCGATAAAAGCCCATGAGGTAAATGTACCTCCCTTTTGCATGAGCCAAATGTTATTTGCGTTAAAAAAAAATTGAGGAATTGTTTGCTAGATTAGAGTTTTTTTCCATTAATTGCTGAGGCGGATTATGGATTCTAAGTTTTAAATTCATCTTTTATAACCTATTACATATTTAAAGTGAATATGAAGAGGATGCATGGGTTTGAAAGATGGAATACTTCATAACATTGGGGCTTAGAGGGTTTTGGATGTTTTTTCCTCCATAAAATAGCTGGAAGTCACAGAATTTTTAATATATGCATAATTGTAGCTGAGCACCAGTGCTTGTTTATTTTTGTGTTACAGCAAGAAACTTCAGGCAGAATTTGTTGAATCTGCTATTATCAATTTTTGAGCAAACCCAGAGAGTAAGAGCTGAAATTTAATTAGGTTTTCCTTATCCCAAGGAAAAATATTTCAGCAATCGTGATACTGTACTCAGTTTGCAAAGCTGAGGGAAATCATTGTAAGGAGCATGGTCTCTTTGTGGATGAGTTCTTTCTGCCACAATATAACTCAAATTGAAAGCAACTTACCTGAGTCTTTCTGCCAGACTGAATAAACTTGGTTTAGTTAAATATTTTCTATTTTTAGAAACAAGTCAGAATTATTTTTCAGTGAGTGAGAAAAAGCTTCTGTGAAGAACAAAAAGGACAAATTTTGGTATCATAGTGCAGCTGATGAATTTTCTATTTCTTGTTTCATATTCAAGGCTTATATGAATCCCATAGCTATGGCCAGAGCGCGAGGTCCTGCCCAAACTTCGGGACCAACAATACAAGACTACTTAAACAGGCCAAGACCAACATGGTAAGTGGCAATATTTGCCTGCCCTTGTGACCTTTTGAGTGAAAGGTTTGTTTCCTCTTAGTAAAATGACACTGGTACTTACCTCCTTCCCAGAATACCCACTTTGAAGGATTCCTTGTCTCTGGCCAGGGTATCCTCTTCTATATATGTGTTCAATGTCCTCTTTTAAAAGCAATAGTATTTCATTTTGAAATGCATATTTGTCATTTGTCTTTAAGTGTTTCGTTAACAGTTTCTCAGAAGACGAAAACGTTGGTCATTTTAGCTATCTCACAAATCCTAGTACCTGAAGGCTGCAGATATATGCGATTTTTAAACAAAGTAATCTCTACAAAAATATTTTGCTAGTATATTCTTAGAACACAGTTTACCCTACCCAAGAAAATAATCACTTTGAGATACTATCAACAACTTACCTTACATTCAGTGCATTTTGCCTCCTCTTCTAAGACATTAGAGAACGATTTATCTCATTGCAAAGGTAGCTTTAGATCTTTCAGAGGGATTTAGCTACTGTACTTAAGTTATTAGGGTTAGGTTACCGTATGCATAACATCTAAGATACTTCCATTCTTCTTTCTGTTGGAAGCTCAGCCAAAGCTAAACTTCAAAAAGCCCTACAAAAAGTTAGGTGCTGAAGAAGGCATTTTTAATTGTGATCTATCATCCTTTTCATGTAGGGAAGAAGTAAAAGAGCAACTAGAAAAGAAAAAGAAAGGATCCAAGGCTTTGGCTGAGTTTGAAGAAAAGATGAACGAGGTTGGTAATGTTATTAGTATGTTAATACTTGATTCTTCTCTTGCATGCTACTTTTCCACCATTATCTTTAACGGCACAAGGTACCCATAATAGTTCACTTCACCCAAGCTTTTAATGAGTAAATGTTTTCTTTCGTTTATATCGGAAGTTAAGGTTACCACTTTAACCAAGGAAGAGCTAATCTCTGTTCAGAGAAACACTATATAAAAAGTTTTGAAAATTGCTGCTGAATAAAACTTGAACTTTTCATAAATGTAAATATAGTTATACAAATGCTTGTTTTTATGTTAATAAATAGAACTCATGCATTTGCTGGTATGATAAATCAAAGTCTGTTGTGCTAATTGTGACTTGTTTAAGGTCACACAATCGAAATATATTGAAAAGAGGGTGTATTACTGGAAACAGATGTCTTTGGCAAGGAATGTACATGTAACATTAATGCAAGAGAAGGCACAAAGAATGGCCTTCAGTATACAGATAGGATTATAATGCACTTCTCTCTCTCTCATCCTAAGCTGATTACATTCCATGCTGGTTCCTTAGTAGAAATGCAGCTGTTCTGATGCTTGTGTGCAGTGCCTACTGGAGATCAGCACAATATAAGAAAGTTTCACATATAACTCCTGTTGTATACATGAAAGAAATTAGTATGCAACAAATTTCTCTGTTCCTGCTCCTTCTTGCATTCTGGTTATCTTGCAATAAGCTTCAAGCAGTAGTCTTCGTTATTATGTGTGAGTTTCTGGTTGAAGTAGGTTATGTGCCTCTTCTGCTACTGGAAGGGCACAGCACCTCTGCTTTTGCTGTACCTCTTGCCTAAGAAGTTATACCAGTATTTGGAGGGTCGTGGGGTGCTGTTCTGAGAGGATCAGTTGTTCTGTGCTCTGTGGGGTTTAGCTTGGTGGTTTTGGTTTAGTATTTTATCCTATTCTTTCCCTGCTTTTATCTTAGCTTTATTGTGAAATAATTGAAACTGGCATGAATAGAAGATAGCGGCCTTTCGTTATGGCAGAAGGGTAGGAAGGGATGCAGGGCATCGTGAAATGGCTATGCATTCTTCCTAAAGCTCCTAAGAGCAAATCTCTGAGTGGTTGAAAAGATTTTAAGTCTCTGAATGACATGCTATCTCTCCTGTTTTACTGGTAGATCTTGTGCTAGTGTTACATTTCAAACAAAAAAGCACAGGCTGTTGTTAGAGACCCCTCAGGTAGCTCTGGGTAGCTGATACATCAGAATGTACAACCTCGCCGCAATACTGTGTAGATACTCTAATACCTTGGACCGTGGAAGCGCATGGCGCCCAGCGCTGTAGCCTGGCTAACCTGCCATGTCTCTTTGGGCACTGTTGAGCTAATTCACAGTGTGCTGACTCGGGGATCTGTGTATCACGTTGCATTGCACAGGTGTAATCTTGCTTAATTCCTGGTATTTCTGTCCCTTCAGCACAATATGTGGATTATCGTTGGTTTCCAATGCAATGCCAGTACAGCTTCGTTGTGAGGAAAGGGAGGATCAGAATAATAATAATGAAGAGGGGAGCACATGATGTGTCTGACGTGGGAAGCAGGAATAGCACAGGATGAAGCTAGCAGCCTTTCAGTGTAATGGGGACACCTTGGACATTTCAGAGCTCTCAAAGGGGGGGATTTTAGGTAAACCTAAAGGCCTTGTGAGGGGTTGAAATGGAGGAAGAAGAGAAGACTTCTATCCATGCGGTGTGCTTGATCTAACAAAAATAACAGCATTTCTATGAAGACGCGTATAATAATTTAATATTCTAGTCATTGCTGACACCAGCAAGGCCCAAAGCAGACACTAGAGACATGCAAACATTGAAGAGAAGGGCCGGGAGAATTTGTCTTGAGATTTTTTTTCAGGTGATTTTAAAACTAAGACAAAATAGCAAATTTTCTGGTAGGGCGCCCTGGCTTGCTAAAGTGCTCAAGCAAGAACACTGTGATACAAAACCAAAAATACCATAATCTATGACCTTCAAGGTAAATGACCATCTCTTAAATGCAAATAACTTGAACACTAAGGTGTGAACTAACATGGTATTTCAGTGAATATTCATCTTCTGTGAAATCAAATGCATTGTAGCATTGGTTAATATTATATGTTTTTTATTTTCTGTGAGTTTTGTGAAAACTATAATGTTAGGTAGAGGACAGGATTTTGAAAAAGCTCTGAAAAAAGCTCTTTGGAGTTTACACTCGTGTCACTGCTTTTGTTTGGTTTTGTTTTCAGAATTGGAGGAAAGAGCTGGAAAAACACAGGGAGAAATTACTGGGTGGAAATGAGAGTTCCTCCAAAAAGAAAGAGGTAAGTTATTTTCAATTTCATATGATCTGTGTTTGGAACTGGATTTATTATTGTTGTCAATACGTTTTAAAAGCCAGCATCGAAGTACATAAACCTAAGTGCACGAGGAAAGAACATGATGCCAAAGTAACGTTTGTTTTATTCTATTTTTAAGAAAAAGAAAAAGGAAAAGAAGAAATCTAATAGGGTGAGCAAAATTTTCAGTTTTCTGAGCTTTTTTACTGTGAGGTTATTCCTATTTGTCCTTTAAGTTCTCTTGGAAAGAGAAAGTATAACTGATTTTGAATTTAGCTGTTAAACTGACTGGGGTTTTTTTTAGTTGAGAGAGGTGGCTTATGTGCAATGCAAGGAGAATTTTACTTCTGCTTCAAGTGGGGGAAAGAGCATTAAATATATATTATTAAATGCGAAATGTTAGAAGTCACCTTTTACAGTTTTACTTAAGAAAAACTATGTAAGACCAGCTTCTTGGAAGTAAAATTTCATTGGTAGTATTTTGTAAATGAAGAGAGTGTTTGGATGGACTTTTGACTATTTGCCAGACAAAATGCTGCATCTCACAAGCTTCACTTTTTATTGTGTTTGGTCAAGTTGTCTTCATCTTCCTCTTCTTCATCAAGCTCTGATTCTTCCAGCAGTTCATCTGACTCAGAAGATGAGGTAAGAACTGACTTATTAGAATCTAACGTGTTTTGTTGATGAGGCTTAGTTAACACAGATTTTGGTAACACATTTTGGAATATTGTTTGAGGGCTTGGTTTGCATAAAACTATTTAATTGTTATTTATTTGGTACCTATAACAAAGTTGTGAATTTTAGGTATATATGTGTCCAATAATTTCTTTATGAATGCTATTAATGTTGGCCGTCTGGCTTGTAAACTGGATCCATTTCTGTTTTAACATTGAATTGTATGCTTTTTCAATAGAATCCCCCATCTAATCATAAAAATGCGAAAATATCATATTTACTTTTTAGCGACTGTCTTTGCTACAGATAATCAGATTCTACAGCACACATCTAAATAATAAACAGAATCTTGAGAACCTGGATTTTTTACCACTTTACATTTTTTTAATGTCGAAGAGTTACAAAGGTCCTCCACTAAAAAAAATCAATAGCAGTATACTTGATTCCTGAAGAGAACATGATAACATGTAGGAATTTGGTGTTCCCTATTATTTACATTCAATGTAGGTCTTTAATCCAAGTGATAATAAATTCAGGGTTGTGTTTTTCTTTTTCCCTACAATATTTGTGGATAGGATAAAAAACAAGGGAAGAAAAGAAAGAAAAAGAAGCATCGGTCCTCACGGAAATCTTCAGCAAGCTCAACTTCAGAATCTGAGTCAGACAGCAAGGTAAATACACACTAGCCTTGGAAAGGTTTCTTGATCTATGTTAGAAAGACAAAAGCGTTTCCGATATTGGTGTATCAATATTTCTTAATCTTCCGAATTTAAAGCCATGCATTCTTATTGTAGCTGAGCTGCCTTGTATCTTCCAGATTTAATCAGGAATCTACCTCCACTGGCCACAATGCCTTACAGAAATAATTTGATGTTTAGAAAATGAATGTGCTTTCTTGCAGCAGTTGTTAGCTGTTTTTCTGGGTTCAGACATATGGAGCTTTTGTGCTGCTCAAAAGTTTAGTTTAAATACTATATTAATACTTAAAAAAATAAAACATTCTGTGAAATTCTTGTGATTATGCTGTTTAATTGAACACCATCTGTGAAAATACAGATATTGCAGGATATTAGTGGCCAGAATATTGCCTTTCTAAATATCTGTGGACAGAGTAGTTCGCTGTTGGAGAACGAAGCCTTTCCCAAATGCATATTAAACAGAGGGTGTCTTTTTACTTTACATTGCTCTATTTTCAGAGCATACACAGGCTTACTCAATGAACAAAAATGTCGGGATATATGAACCAGTTTACGTTAGCATTTATCATGTGTTACAGTGGATAGTAACTGTACTTCTTGCCTGAATATTAATAATACAGTGAGTTGTTAAGAGTCTGTGTGTAGACTTTATTACAGGCTTTCACTGGAATACCTAATTCAGTGTGGTATAAATGGGGGTGAATCACTGTCTGCGCACACCTATGAATTTGTGCCAGTAGGAGTTTGAAAACTTTTGCTACATAAACAAACGCAGAGATACCCTTAACTGCTGAAACTGGAAGGCAGAAAAGTCCGTGGAAATATCTGCTCAACCCCTGCCTGGTCAGCAGAGATGGGCGCAGGGAGAAAATAAAGACTCCAGACTGTTATGTCAGACATATATTCTATGTCTAGTGATAGCTGGTATACTTTCCAGAGGATCTCCACATGTACTGCAAATGTGCCATTGCCTGATTCCATCCAGACCTTTTCACACTGCTGGTTCAGAATATTAGCAGTTGCATCCAAATTATGGCTTTTTCATATTTTTTCCTGCAAGATAGAAAGAACAACTTTGAAGAATGACCTTCAATAGACAGAAAGAGACAATGGGTCAGACCGCTTTGGGGATTTCTGCTTTTTTCCTGAAATGATTTTGTCATGGTTTATGGTTTTCTTTCTATTTAGGACAGCACAAAAAAGAAGAGGTCAAAGGAGGATTATGAAAAAGAGAAGGTATTTTAACTCTTGAAATATTTAAATGAGAACTGCATTTTACATACATAATGGAGTTTGTTGTGGGTTTTTTTTAATATTGTATACCTTAATTTAGACCTATGGAAATTTTCTGTCCAAAACTACACAGTCAAAAGGTATTCAGTACCCCCAATTTGAGGTTGACTTTTAGTTGGGTTCAGTTCCTGTTTTAGTAGTTGTTGTTAGTGGACATTGCTGGATCTGTTTTAGTTATGAAGGTAAATGACAGAAGTATCTAATGGACTGTAGTAGATCAGCTCAATTCTAGTTATTTGGGGTTTTATCTTGAGCAGTCATATTGAGCTAAAAATACATGCGGTATGCCTGGTAGGATACTGCCTTGTTGTTGTAAATTAAGGAACATTAAGCAGAGGATATATTTATCTAAGTGTAGTTATAATTATAGATATTGTACTTAGGGCAGCTTTGAAAAATTCCGGAGAAAAATGTGTTAGTTTAGGAAAAAATACCTTATTCTGTCTTTTCTTTGAGCATGAAAACCCTCTCTCCTTCCCACCACCTCACCATTTTGTACACATCTGAGGACTTTCTTCCTTCTGTTATGTTAAATGCAAATAATCTTAATTATTTCTACCCTGTGTGTAAACTAACAGTGCTTTCAGAGTCCGCCCTAGTCTCTCTCTCCAGTTACCTCTCTTACCAGATCGTCCTCTACCACTCCAGTCAACAGTATTGACTTTGATGTACAAATTCTCTATGCATAAGGCAAATATGTTGATTTTTTAAATATATATTATTTTCTTTTTTTTCCTTGATCCTGCTTCCGTTTCACAGTTTCCATTTCCTACCAACTCCTTTTAATTTTGCGTAGCTTCTCTTCAACAACAAGTGTCTACTATAGCCTCTTATTCTTGGTTAGGCTGTAATGCTGCTTTCACACATCTTCTGAAAGGAAAGGGCATTTGGGGACTGGAGGTCTTCCCCTACCTGAAGATGCCCTTTCTCTCCAATAGGTTGCATCATGAGTACTTCTGGGAAAGGATTGAGTTACCTGTGATAGACTAAATAGCACAGCTGAGATGTGTGATCCCACCTTGCAAAAAATGTGATTAGCAGGATTTTTTTTTCAGTTTTTTGCCTTAGAAATTTAATGGAACAAAGTAGCTTCAGTTTTAGGAACACCTTGCCTGATCCAGAGTAAAGTGGGAAGTGGGGCGGGGCGAAGGAGCTCATCAAATAGATCTCATACATCATCAACATTTAAAAAATAATTTTTAGAAGAGACTGTCCTTTTAAATATACTGAGATTCTGTATAAAGTGTTAAAGTGCAGCTGGCAGGTACAGTTTGTCCTAGTTGGACACAAATACAGAGGGAGCTTTTAATTTCACCAACAAAGCAAGAGTCTGAAGCTGCAGTGTTTAAATGTGTATATTGAGACATCTCCATTTACTCAGTAGCGTTTAAAAGTGGTGAAACATTTTATTTTTTTGCTCCATGTGTTATTATTTACATTCAAATGAGACTACATTGTAGTATTATTCCTCCCACTCTCAGAAGGCTGCTGTATCTTGGTAACAAGAGAAAGGAATATACAGAAAAATATTTCCACTAGAAGCATTTTTACAATTGGTGGGGTATTTTGTTGATGACGAATAATTAGTTTAATGTCAACAATATTTAAAAATATTTCACAACTTAAAAATAATATTTTAATCTAAGTTCTAAGCAGAAGTTTTGCAAAATTTGAAAGACCTTACTCACAAATATATTACTTTGTGCAGGAAGGCAAAAATCACCACAGGAAAAGGAAGAAAGCCGATCGTGGTGATGGACCTTTATCATCAGAATCCTTATCAGAATCAGATCAGACAGAGGAGGTCAGTGTGAAACCTCAGTTTCAGACATTATAATGTTTTTTACCTTACTGATTTGTGTGAGTGAATGAACAAACTAGCTTAGATTTAATACGTTGTTGAAGTTGTTCTGCTGTGTAGAGTTGAATTTAAAAGGTGTAGCATATTCAAAGTTTTTATTAAAGAGAAAAATACAAAGAAGTTTTAATAAGAATTGGTTAGTACAGCTCCTATCTCCTACAAATAATTTTGAATTCATTTTCTTGAAAATTTTCAACTTTTTGTGGATATTTTAGAGCTCAATGAAATGAAGGTAAGTGATTGGTGTGGTGTCCTTCACAAGATTTCTCTCTGATGTTTGTGAATAGATAAGAGGCAGATCTCAAGATGACTACAATTTTTTGGCTCCCTTCTCCAGTCAATTAAAAAAAATTGGATGTAATAATTTTACTCTTGTATAAATCTGCTTTGAGGATTTGTATTCTTGTAGGATTACAAAATTTGGGGAGGCTCCAATGCATTGTTTTTTTTCATTAAGAATTGTTACCACATTATTAGCTTAGTAATTTTATATCTCTGCTGTTTCTTGTTCTGCTGTGTATTAAAAGCAGAGTGTGTTCCCAAACCAGATGTTTATAGGATAATGCGTATTCTAGAATATAATACGAAAAACCAGTGCTTCTTCCTTGGTTATTGTTCAGTATGTTCTGCTGTTGTGCCATCATTCATTTATATCCAACAAAAGCTCAAACTTATGTCTGAAACAGCATTTCAAATGCTGCTCTCCCATTACATTTGATTTAACTATTTTTTTTTAGGTGCAAGCAAAAAAGAAGAAAAACAATGAGGAAAAAGAGAAAACAGCAAGTATCCTTTTTACTTATACTGTAGTTTTAAGATATGAATACTATGTACTTGGTTAGTTTCCAATTTCACATTTTTCAGTAATACAAATGTTTTATAGCAAGTCTACTGTCACTTGAATCTAAATTAACAATTTCTCTATCTGCTGAAGTCACTTTTTCAGTTTCAGGAAGAATTTGTCACTGTAGATTTTTGTCACTATATAGATACATATGATTTGAGGTTTGTGTAAGTTTAATACTTATTGTAGCATATATTTTACTCTATCAACGTAGTAGAACTGCTGATACCTATATAGTAGTGGGTAGGGTGACAGTTTGGCTGACAGATGTCATCAGTGCTGTTCCTTTGTTAGTGTTGTGAATCATTCTTCCTTGTTAAGGCCCCTCTACCGCACCATTAGAAGAACCTTAGGACATCATCACTGCAACATGTGCAGTAATGTAATTCTTCCCTCAACCACATCAAAAGCTGTCAGCAATCTGCACTTTTCTCAATTTTGTTGATTTACTTCTGTTGGTAAAAGTGAGAG
Source organism: Pampusana beccarii (assembly GCA_013399365.1). Taxonomy (NCBI): domain Eukaryota; kingdom Metazoa; phylum Chordata; class Aves; order Columbiformes; family Columbidae; genus Pampusana; species Pampusana beccarii. Next base: position 16,812 of record VWYH01003835.1, on the reverse strand, counting down.
GAAGGTTCAGCAGTGATTGATACAGAGCTCAGATTCATCACGTGTACCTGAGGTGCCTCAGTTAGGATCTCTGATCACTGTGCTCCTAAATGTCCACTTGAGATGTCTGTGCATCTTCTTCCTCCCCTGTCAGCAGCAGTGTTCCTCATTAGACATCTTGGTTGTCTAGATGAGTTAGGGTGAAGGGAAGGCTTATATTAGTCACCTAAAAATGCCAGCATAGGAGTATCAGTGAGACTCAGTACACATTTTCCATGGACTTTGTTTTTTCACTATCCTGTACGCTGTTTGCCGTAACATTTCTAGTGACTGATTGGGTTTTTTTGGTAGAAGAATTGTGTGTGTGAGTAATATGTATAAACAAAGCTTTTATACCAGGACTGTTATGTTTACATAATGTCATACCTATTCAAGAATTCTATATGAAATTCTGCTTGCAAAAAGACAAGATTTTACCTCTCAGCATCTGTATTAGAATAATCAGGTTAATAATTTCAGGACTGAATCCAATAGGGTTAATTGAGTGTGTTCGTATTTACAATTGAAATCATGATTGTTTTTTTGAAAAAACAAAGTGCAAGTGCTGGAGAAACTAGCCAAGTGTAGTTGAACTACTTAATTTTGCACAGTAAATACAAGCGTTTACTTTTAAATATGTAAACACCGTATTTCTTCTCATATACATAACATGTCACTGCTTGTCAAAGCACTTCCTTATTACTTGCTTAGAAATCTATAAAGCACTGAAAATAATTTAAAATATTAGAAAATGTAATAGTGACAGTGGTGAGAGGCGTGAAATAGCCAGACCATGATGGAGATAAATTGAACGCTACTCATAATAATGCAAACTACTGGGTAAAATACGAATTTTCTTTTTGTGACTTCTCAATAGGCTTTTATAGAAATCTCTTTGAAATGTCTTTGTAAAAGATATCCTTTCCACGCTCTCATTTGGCATTAGCGGAATTTAATAGGTGGCAATTTTATCATACAATAACTTCCATTTAATTTTATTATTTTTTTAGGATAAAACAAAAAAGAGAAAGAAGCACAAGAAACATGGTAAAAAGAAGAAAAAGAAGATCGCTGGCTCAAATTCGGATTCGGAATAATATTAAAAAAAACCCACAAGACTATCAACAGAAGTGCAATGACTAAAGGAAATTTAAACTGTGAAATGACAGCAAACTTGTACCAAACTGCATGAGTTTTCCTGTGTTTTAGAAATATTCCTGATCTTTCAGTAGCCAGCCAGATGCAGCTGTGCTGGAAAAGACCATTGTTATTGCCTGCTGCTTAATACATGGGGTACAACTTTTATAAAATTCCAGTCAGCAGTGTTAGATGTTTGAAACAGTATGAGGTGGTAGTCCAGCTGAGGTGTAAAATACTGGAAAATGAGAGTTAAAACTTTTTAGGTAGTAAAAGTAGTCTTTTAAGGCATTAGTAATAGTCTTTATTTGTAAATCAGGACAAAACAAATCCCGAGTTCATCCTGCAGCTTAATATTATACATAAACTATTACAAGCTGGTGTCTGCTAATGGCTTTTACAAAATGGGAAATTAATGATAACATTTAAAATGCTGCCTTTGTAGAAATGTTTATCACCTGCCCCATTACCGTCTCCATGCTTATGAGAAAGGGAATGCTACCATTTTGGCTGGCTGAATAGGGTGCCTTTGCCTTTGATTCTTGCAAATCTCTGCTGGTTTGAATCCACGCAGCCTCTCTGATTCTGGGGAAGCCAGAGCTATTGTCAACAGACTTTTTCTGAATAAGCAGTTCAGGGCTTCTCAGCATGTGCTTCTGCATTAAGCAAGAGCAATGACATTTTGCAGTATAACTGACATTCAAAACCTGAAGATTTTACCTCTGCTTCTTTGCAATAGTGATAGATCTTTGCTGGTAAATGTGCATATTTCATTTAATGTAATTCTGGTTTAGTTGAACACTTCTTACAAACACTGGTAGCTTTCTTTGCATTACCTTAAAAATTGTTTTGCATGACTTGTACCATTTTTAAATTAACAAAATGCAGGTAATCATTTGTTGTAACCAGTTCTATGAAATATGATCCACATGCAGAGTTTCATGTATGTATTTAGTTACTCTAATAGTTAAGTTCATTGCTGTGTTTAAGTGCACACTTGCTGAAGATATTTAGCATGTAAAAAGCAGGGTTTTGATACCTTAACAGCTTCATATTGAAGCTGATTTTACTCTAAGCAACAGCAGATCTGTTATGTGATGTGTCTTGTTAGATTAAAAAACCTACTGCCAGAATCTCATTAAAGATACTGTTTAAACAGTTTGTATTTATATTTTTGTACTTGAGGGCTACAGAATGTTGACCTAAATCATAATGCTGTTTTACTTTACATTAGTTGCTTTAGAAATTGAACAAAGCTTTTATAAATTAAATGTGCACGCAAGAAAACACAAGCAACCGTTCAATGTTAGTTTTCTGTGAAATTCTCATCATCCCGTTATCATCTTCCATTGAAGTTCCCATTGCTGTGCCTCCTGTTAGCCTTTAACAGCTGCCCGTCTGTCCCACTGGTCCACTCTAGGCTGTGCTCCTGAGCCGCCCCTTTTTTCGTTGCACAGGTGCCAGCTTCTAACGAACCCCTGTTGCATACAGATACTTCAGACATCCCAGTGCTGGGAATTTCAAGACCTTTGTTGAGACCTTGATTATTAGTCTGCAAACCGTAACTAAAATGTGGGAGAGAAGTATGGCCGTTCTACTGAGTTTTTCAAATGAAGTTCTTAGGAAAGTAAAACCGTTGTCTTGCAGCAATGTCCCTCTAAACCGTATTTTGATCAAATATTTTTTACTGTTGGGCTTGATGTTACCAGTTCTACACACAGTTTTGTCAATGAGGTTAAAATAAAAGCAAGATGCAGTGAACAGTAGGGGTTTGGGGGTTGTGTTTGTTTTTGTTGGAGTTGTTTCCTTCTTAAGTTGCGGTGTTGCAGTTTTGGTAAAAGAACTTGTAACGAACCATAGCATAAATGCTCTGTCCTGTGTGATACCTTACTTGACTTTTACACAACTATCTGCAAGAGAAAGAAATAAAAACGGAAACAAGAGCCCCAGTCTTCCAACTACGTAAGCTGGTATGTTGTTTTAATTGTCTGAATATAACTATTTGTTCTGCTCAGCTGTGTGACCCCCCCACTTTGGAAGTGCTGCAGCTGCCCAGGGGGGCTTCTGGGCTTTGCCAGTTCACACAAAGCTGTTTCGGCACTGGCAGTGAAATGTTCCTTTTTCCAGTATGTTAACAAATATCTTGCGGCTCCTCTGGCATCCTCTTTTTCCTAAAGGAAAAGTCTGGTCACAACCCTCCGGCTTTCCTGGTTTGTGCTTGCCAAGTACGTGAAAAGGTGATACGGGTTTGGGGTAGTAGCAGGTAACCTCCAGGCACCTTCCGAGGCTGAGCAGTCAGACTAAGTAGCAAATGAGCGATGTGGGAACGGGAGTGTTTTCACAGATTTCTGTCTTCGGACAGCAGATGAACAAATAGTATTGTGTGTAGTATTTAATTTTTAGTTCTTCTTTCCAGAAGCGTTTGTAGAAGAAGCTTGGCGTTTCTGCAGCTGCTGTTTTTTACTGAATGATGACAAATCCCCTTGTGTCTGTAGGTGTGTGTTCCTGCACGGCCCGGCGGGGTCCCCTGCGCCACCGCCCGCGTTGCCAGGGCAGCAGCGGCGGAGCGGAGCGCAGCGGCCGCCATGAGCAGGAAGCGGCTGCAGCAGCTGACGGAGTCGCTGGGCCGCTCCGCCAGGCACTGTGAGTGTCCCCGGGCCCGGGCCGCCCCAGGGGCCGCTGCTGCTGCTGCCGGCGCCTCCCGCTGCCCCCCGGGCTCGTTCCGTGGCCCCTGCGCAGCTCCCGCCCCCCCGGGAGCAGCGGGGTCGGGGCGGAGGGCGGCGGGTTAGTGGTGACAGCAGCGTGCCCTGTGCCCGCCGTCTGGTGTCACCGAGTTAGGTTATGAAATACGTTCGTTTGAGCGTATTTTGGAGGAGCTGGGTCTCTTTACCTTAGAGGAGACTGAGGGGTGACCTCATTAGTGTTTATAAATATGCAAAGCGTGAGTGTCACGAGGATGGAGCCAGGCTCTTGTTGGTGACAGCCAATGATAGGACAAGGGGCAATGGGTACAAACTGGAACACAGGAGGTTCCACTTAAATACGAGAAGAAACTTCTCAGTGAGGGTGACAGAGCCCTGGAACAGGCTGCCCAGGGAGGTTGTGGAGTCTCCTGCTCTGCAGACGTTCAAAACCCACCTGGACACCTTCCTGTGTAACCTCATCTGGGTGTTCCTGCTCCAGTGGGGGATTGGACTGGATGAGCTTTTGAGGTCCCTTCCGATCCCTGACATTCCGTGACTCTGTGTTTCGAATGCGCAGTTAACAAAAGCGAGGTGGAATGTCTGATCAAGCTCTTCGACTCGCTGGTGGCCAAGTCCAGCTCCAGCAACCACCCTGCTGCGGCTGGCTTAGACCGTAACATGTTCCGAGACACCCTGCACAGCGCCTTCGGCATGACAGATGACATGATGATGGACAGAGGTGAGGCTGACGGCTCTGAAAACAATGTGAGATTTTAGTTGTACGTTGTTGACCCGGTGGGCAAGGCTGGGCAAAGCAGTGCCCTCTCAGCCCTGTGAGGACAGCTCAGGAGCTGCTGCTGAGAAAAGGTCCTTTTTTTTCATTTCTTCTTTACACGGAGTAGTTTTCTCTTAGTTCAGAGCCGCTCATGCTCCTGTATGAGGGAGAGCAGCCCGAATCGGCTGTTCCTTACGCAGTCACTGGAGTGTCATGGCAGAAGTGGGCTGCGCGCTGTCGCCTCTCTCTGCTCTGGTGGTTCCAGCTGCAGCCGCTGCTCTGTGTCTGGTAGAGCAGGTGACTCCTGCAGTAGAGGTGCTGTGAGCAGCGCTGGAAGGGCTAGGCAGGCAGTACTGGGAGGTGAGAGTAATGAGCCAAATGACCCCTTGAAAATACAGTGGTTTGATGCATTCCTAATGTGAGGGGCAGATTTGCAGGTGCTGTGAAAGTCGCATGTATGATCTCTGATGTGCAGGGCTCTGGAGGACGATGTGGGGAGGCCTGAGTCCGCCACTCTTTTCAGTCTCAGGCTGCCAAGAGGCACCAACTTCCTCCTCTTCTCTAGCAGGATTGGTACTTAAATGCCATGAAATAAAAACTTATTGCCACTTTATGCAACAAGTCAAGTGTTGCTTGGAAAATACCTTACATGGACACGTTCTTTAAAATTATTTTAGTGCTTACATACAGGGGGGCTGATTTCCATTTGCAAAAGCAAACCTAGTGTTTTCCAGTTCCAAAATGCTTGGCTCTGAGTGCAGGTGCACTCCTGTAGCCAACTTATTCATTAGCATTCTGAAATATGAATTATTCTAGATGTTAGTTGATGCTTTGAATTATATCTTGGATTTGAAGTATTCTATTACAGGCTGTATGGATAGTGAAGCTGCAAGACTGAAAGTTTCCTACTTCAAGGAAGGGAGAAGAAAAAAAATAGATATATTTTGGTACATGAAAGGCAGGAGAAGGTTATTTTTCTTTGTATGCATTGTTTCCAGGATTACTTTCTCCAAGATTTTCTGAGACAAAACGTAGTAATTAAAATCCTCTTCTAGATGTAAATATGCCTTAGTGTAAGGAATATTGGTTTATTTGATTTACATCTGCATGGAAGCATACTTCCTGGAGTTGTTTAAGTCAAGAGAGCAACAAATCAAACAAAATGTTGTGTGCCAGCAGGGTCCTGGAGTAGAAGATCAGTAAACTGAGGGGCGAAATCCCCTTCATTGTTTTGGCTTAGAATGATTTGACAAGGGTAATCATACCCCAAAGAAAGCAAAGAAACATCTTTAGTAAAAATATGGGTTTAAATTTTCATTTAATTTAAGCGAGTATTCTATTGGTCATGTTTCCCTATTATATACATTTTAAATGTATCTAATACATTTTCCAGTGTTCCGCATATTTGATACAGCCTACGATAGCTACATCAGTGTGGTGGAATGGGTGGAAGGCTTGTCAATATTTCTTCGGGGGACATTGGACGAAAGGATTAAATGTAAGGTTTATCTGCATGGTAGCATTTAGTAATAATAATTGAATTTATGACCGTTAAATTACACATTACTTTTGTTATAATTAAGTAGTTACTCTTGTAAAGTATTTGGTAATTTAAGAGTTTTGTTCTGTACAGTTTTATCCAATGAAACTGAGTTCTGAAATGGCTTCTCCGAGACACAAGTTTTTCTGCATAAGATGCCGTTGTCACAGCTGCCGCTTTATTTTGTTGCAGACAAAAAACAGCATTTGAACTGGAGCTTGTTCTACAGCACACAGTTTTGACGGCATACATGTTTTTGTATTCACACACAAAATAAGAAAGAAGCTGATGCAGCTCAAGCAGCAGGGGACAGAGCAGCAGTTGCATTCATTTTAGCAGTTCTTCAGCTTGGAAGATGGAAGAACTGAGTCTGTTTGTAAGATGGTCATGAGAACCTCCACAGTAATGATGGAGAAAGACAGATGAGAAAAAATAGCAAGAACTCTAGAATTTTAAGAAGCAGGGGAAAAAAAAATGGATGTAGAGAAAAGTGCAGCAGGAAAAGAAGAATGACAGCATGTCATTTCCATAGTTCCCAAGTTGCAGCATCAGCCATCCCTAATGCACTCTATAATAAATTCATGTGGAAGGTGGCCTGGGATGTCACAGCACTCGGTTGTGTGCCCAAGATGCAGTTCAGTATGTCAGTGCAACTACAAGCAATAAGTATGCAGCCCTGCTGTAAGCACTACGGAATATACCAGTGTGTGGTGACACACAGTGTTGTCTGGCCAAAGTGTGGGCCAGTAGTTTTTCACTGTAGGCTTTGGCTTTGTCAAGAAACAAACAAACAAACAAACAACCCTCTTATGTTCCAAAACTGAAGAGTTTTGTTTGTTTGTTTAAGTTTTGTGAAGGATAGTGAAGTTTATTACGGTCATAGATTTCTGATTCCAGAGAAATAGAAACAATTAGAAGATAAATTAGGCAGATAGTAAAAACAGTCTGTTACAGAGATTTCCTCTTTGCATTAAGGGATACTTCAGTTCTCTTTTCCGTGCTAGTACGGCTTATTCTTCTTTTTCCTTTGCTTTTCTAACCCAGCTTCTGAAATAACTGGGATGTGTTTTGTAGGTGCAAAGCCCTTTGATAAAGACAGGCACTCCCTGCCATGGGCGACTGGGCTTCTAAGCCAGAACCTCATTTATATTCTAAATTGACTCTTTTAGAGAAGTTAAGATCTCTAAAAGTTACCTTGGTTTCTGTGAACTGAAGATAAAATCTACTTCTGCTGAAATAAATTAACTATGAAGGGTAAATAGCCAATAATTGACTTGTCTATATATCAAAATGTGGCATATATTTCATATATAAGTAGTATATATAGTAAATGTGGCTCAATAGCTATGCTATACAACATAAAATTCACATTTTCTGTCTATAGGTGACAGCTTTAATGGTGTGTGATATAGTTTGTATGAACTTTAAATTGTTTTATCTTTCCAAAAGTCTGTTTTGAGGTTTACGACCTGAATGGTGATGGATACATTTCAAGAGAGGAAATGTTTCAGATGCTGAAAAACAGCCTTCTCAAGCAACCGTCAGAAGAAGATCCTGATGAGGGAATTAAGGACTTGGTAGACATAGCACTGAAGAAAATGGCAAGTACTTACTCATTGTGATACTTGAGTGTTTTTCAAGTATTCATTAACTGGACTTCAGAGCATTACGGAGGTAACTAAATACTGTGACTGCTTTACAGTGGGATTCTGAGCCACGGGGTTAGTTACACACTTGAGATAAATGAGTCTCCTACAGAAAGCCAGAAATATAATCCAGATCTAATGAGTCCCAGTCCAGTATCCTCTCATGAAACTGTTAATTTATTTTGTGAATGCGTTATAAACTTCATGTATAAACTAGCATGCGTAGGAATGCATACGCACACATGCATGCCCAGTCAAAAACGGAAAACTCAAAAGCTTAATCTGTATTTATTCCAGTGTTAGGCGTCTGCAGTAGCTTTATTATTAAGTACAGTTGAGTTTTATCAATTGATCATGAAATGTCTTAATTGAATTTATATATTCTATTAGAAACCTCAGGGTTATCAACATAAAACTTGTGTTGCCATGATTGATCTAGGGTATCCAGATCAGCCAGGGACTGTGTCTCAACATTTTCATTGAATCAAGAAATAGAACCTCCCCTCCTATGGTGGTGTTCATAAATCTCACTTAAAACAAGGTCTTGAATTCCAACTCCTTTTATTTAACCATGTGTTTTCTATTTCTCAAACCCACCCATTTTGCACACCCTCAGCTGAAAGGTCCCTCTTAGCCTTGACATTTTGGCTGCAGGTTGCCAAAATGAATACCCTCATGTCTGGCCAGCTGGCAGGTGGGCTGTGTTAGTCCATGCACAAGCATAATGAAATCTTCATATATGTAAGAACATAGGTAAACTAATCATGTGCATAATCCTGTTACATAAAAAGAAAGCTCTTACACTTGTTTGAAGGATGCCCAGACCAAATTTGGTGGCTGGGCAGTTGTCTGAGTAGGATATTGCTGATTGCTGCCCATATCAAATAACTAAACAACTAATGATTTGATATTCAAAAATGCATTTGTGGAGTGCATCGCTCAAAGGAGAAAAAAAAACACTCTTTGAGCAATTGCCTGTAGCTATAACTGCATTTTGACTAAGCGTACATCCAGTCCCATGATTACCAATATTTTTAAGTATGAAAATGGTTACGAACATGCTCCTGCCCTCCTCTGTGCTGAGGAGCGTCCCTCTCAAGCACCCAGCAGCCGGTGTTCCTGTTCAGGAATCTCTGCGCAGCTCCTCGCCCTGGCTTTGCTGGGCACTAGAACCTGCCCTCCCTGCGTGTTCACCAGCTGCACTGGTTCCATGGCTTTCATCTTCACCCTCTGCCTTGAACACTAGTCATCTCCACCCATGTATCTTTACTTAAAGCCTTTATTTGATATAGTTTAAAAAAGTACTTACACTCATTGGAGCCCTTTTTGGGGTTTTAAGCTGCCACGTCAGTAGAAACAGGAGGTTTTTAAATTGCAAAAGTACTAAAAACACGAGGATGAAAACCACAGAGTAAAGTATGTCCAGTCTCATGAATAGGGTGTAGGTACACTCATGATATAAGTACATATACAGAATACATCCTAACATCATCACCTGCTTTTAAGTCTCCTACTTTTAATTTATTTCTGTGCAATTCTCAGTTCAGCCTCTTTCTGTATTTAAGTTTTGCCTTCTCTGGAATTCTGTTAGCAAAGCCATGAGAGATGATAGTTTAGCTTGCTCCACCTTTTATGCTTTTTGTAGAAGCAGATGATACAGATCTTGCTTGAGCAGAGACAAATGGCCCAAAGAAAATGGTTTTTGCATACAGTCAAACTAAAAATAGAATCCATGTCAATAAAACACCTGTTAAACAAAAATCCAGTTAGTACAAGTAATCATCCTTTGCTGAAAAGTCCTCTTCCTTTTGTAGGACCATGATGAAGATGGCAAGCTTTCTTTTGCAGACTTTGAAAAAGCAGTCAGAGATGAAAATCTTCTCTTGGAAGCCTTTGGACCATGTCTGCCAGACATAAAGGTACATCAGCTTTGAGTTTTTTAAAAAATGTGCAATACTTTCTGTGCTATTGGTGAGGAGATATATGTATTATGGTGTTAACTGTCATTACTTGTGGCCTGCTGAAGTCAACTGATAATTGCTTCGGTTGCAAGGTACGCATGTGCTGAGTTCCTATCTGCTTCTCACAGCGCCGATGTTCCCTGGTACCAACACTGGTACCAGAGAGTAGAACGCACCGTTATTCAGTGTTTGTCTGTCCTCAGGCAGCAATGTAATGAACGGTCCTCAGTGGGCACCCTCTCAGAATAAGAAAATGAGACCATTCTTTGGAATTGTTTATCCAAAAGCTCTTTAGGAATTCAACTTTTTCTTTCTTCCGTGCCACTGGCACTACTGCCATCACCTGACTTTTAGCCTCTTTTGGGAGAGGCTGGTAACCTTCCAAAAAAACTACCTTGAGAGTGTTCTTCATCTTAGAGCATGGGACTGCTGGTTTTTTAATTACATCTAACTGGGCTTTATTTATTAGCAATACATCTACAATAATTAAAATTGGAGGGTTTTTTTTTAAGATGGCAAATTAGAACAAGCTCATTTCCTCACTGTTAAGTTCAACTGTGAAGAGCAGTCCTGCTCTTATATTTTTTTTCCTAATCCAATAAACATTATTCTATCTGAACTGCATGTCATTTTTAAATACTGAAAGTCATGCCTTCATAGAGATGAAAAAACAAAATTCTGAAATACATGCAGTGATTCCTAGGAACAGAAAACATGTGTAAGACTGCTGAGAACACAGCAAGTTTTCATTTGCTGGAAACCTTCAGTACCTACCAGCTCAGCTGCCCGGTGGGCTGAGGACAGGAAAAAGGAGCCTTGTAGCCATGACTGCAGGCTGTATTGTTTGCAGGCTGTATTGTTTGCAGGCTCTATCATATCATGTCAGCTGCAAAGCAGCTGTTTCCAAAATGCCAGGCTTCTCCTGGCAGGCTGTCAAAAGACATTCAAAGGTTTGGGAAAACCCAGGTAAGCACTCTGGTTTTTACACCAGTGAAAAGGTTTTCAAACATTTCTGAACAAAATTACCTTCACTAATCAGCACAGAAAAGTGACTTGTTTTCTTTGTGTTGGTGATAAAGCAGGTACACGGTTCAGGCTAATCCTGGCAAGAGGGGGAAAACTTGACTTGTGTCTTGCTTGCAGTATTGGTGCCCTCTGTTCTGTACCCTGCCCAACTGTTGCCTTTTTACTAGGTCTCCAGTTTCACTGCTAAAAGAGAACTCTCTTTATATATCCTTTCAAGTCCTAAAAGCAATACATAAATTTCAGCTATGAGCTTTACATGAAGCAAACCCCTAATTTACTAGATTTCCCAGTGGGGTCATGTTGGGCAACTTTAATTTTACACTTTGACACAAATTAAACACTAATTTGTACTTAAAATATATTTTAAAAAAACCGTAACTAACAACTGACTGGAGTCCTACCACCATAAGCAGTTCTAAAGGAGTCTGCAAAGATGCGCCACGAGCCAATTCCTTGTGTCTGCTTGCACCAGCGCCCATCCCGTGAGTGTCAGTGTGGGGCATCTCAGCCCAGCCCTGGATCGTGCCCCCAGCACCAGCTCCGCTGCCCAGAGGTGGCCCCTGAGCACTCCCCCTCTACACAACACTGCGGATATTTATCTCATCACCAGGGAGATTTCTCTCCTGCACATTAAGTCATCCTAGTCTCTGCGTATTGTTTGCAGGGCCAGTTTAACTCCTGCAGCTGGGCCGCCCTGCCCCCCGTGCCTGCTCACTGCTTGCTCAGACATTGCCGCTGCTGAGCACTTACAACTGGAATTTCCCCTTCAGTTATAACTTCGAATGTTCTGACTGGTCTCTCAGTGATGACATCATTCATGCTATGAAATTTACCTTCTCCAAAAGCAAGTAAAGACTGTCACTGCTTACACATTTCAGTTTAGCATCTTTTTCATTTGCATTCAAATACTTTGGTTAATTTATATTTTTCCTTTTTTTTTTTTGTTTAATTAAACAGAGCAGTATGGCCTTTGAACAGAAAACTTTCCGCAAAATTCGCAAACTGTAACTCCAAGTGGAACACTAGTGTAAGAGGTTTTTTTCTTCACCTTCGTGGTACAATAAAAACCGAAGCAACTCGAAGCTATAAGTTTCAGTATTCCTTTACTGTAAAAGCTACTAAATAAATAGACTTTACTTCTATTACTGTACCTAAATATGGTTCTTCAATGACTTATGAAATATAGCATGAGGTATGCAGGATAGGATTGTGAAAACGTATTATACCGGTTTGTCCATTTCAAGAAATAAATTGATTCAATTTTTAAGAGGGACTTGCTTAGGAATTACAGTATAAAATTATTTTATACATTAAAAAAAAGAATTTTAAACTATATCCTTTACAAAAGGAGTGTTGGAAGATGCTGCCAGCAGTATCTATATTCTTCTTCTCTGCTTTACAAGTGGTTTGGCTGAGCCACTCTCTGGCTTTTCCACAGATGTTCTTGAAACAGAATCTGCTACCTAAAACAGGAAAAAAATAAACTGTAAGCACTCCTTTTTTATGCTACTTTTAGAGTAAGGCCATGTCCCCAACATCCAAGTAGTGGGATGGATATATTACTATAATCCCACTTTTATTGTATTTTCCTGCAGAAAAGGGGAAAAAAATAACACCAACAGCAGCACTAAACACAACAGAGGTGAAGCTTAGAAAACAGAAGTGTTAGCAGTACCGGTTTTGTATTTTAACCCCACAAACTGATTTCAGATGCTCAGCAACAGTGTTACATATCACACCTCTCCCTACCAGAGGTGTTTTAAAGTAAGGTTTAGTATCCTTTTTAAACTCAGGTACTTCAGGAAGGGAAAGCAAAAGTGTGTGCTTTGACACATATTTTGGAAATATATTTAATATAAGGGCTGCTTATTTCTAAATTTGACTGGAGAACAGCTCTTTCAAAACAGACCAGTTAGTCATAGTCAAGGGAGTGTTTTCATATCTTAATGTAAATGGAAAGTTATCTCAGGAGTGTTTGACCTGCTCATTGATGAATATCCTCCATAAAAAGTTACATAGCTTAAGACACACTTCTCAGCATAGAATTTGTGGTACTGTACATCTCTTAATGCCATAAGAAGTGTTGGAGCAAAATTAAATTGAACCCTGACTTTATTATTTTTCACTCCCTTTCAATCACAAATGAGATACAAGTACCACACTGGAGTCTGCAGGACTACTGCCAAAGTCATCATGCCTCCCCACATGGAAAAAAAGTGCAGTTTACTAAAAATCAGTTAGGACCATGCACTGACATTTATACTTTCTGAAGGGTGGCGTAACGGGCATGGAGTAGAACAGCCTGCAATATTCTGCATTATGAAAGAGTTAAGCAGTAAGAAAGCTAGCTTTAAGTGGCAAGTAAACTGATAATACTGAATAAATGTTGAATTAAGTTATCTTAGGGTCTCTACGGATAACAAGCACATAATGTATGTTTGAAATTAAAACATCAGAATTTTCAGAATCCATACCTCTTTCAGTTTACTTCGAATTAATGCAGCTGAAGTATTCAATGAGTCGTCATCCATGTCCACTTTAGGTATTTCTGGTAGCTGTGGACCAATAATGACCTCAGTATTGTCCGCGTTTGTTCCAATGAGGGAAAATTTGTTACCTTCTTCCCTCTTCCTCTTACGTTCTTGTAGGTGAGTTGTACGAGGCATAAATCTATCAACTCCGTTATCAATCGGAACTGTTCTTTGCTGCATTAAAGGAGTCGGTGCAGTACGTCCCCCTGGATGTACACTTCCACTTAGGGATGTGTTTTGACCAAAGTACCCAGAAGTTTCAGCACAACCATTATCATCCTGGGGAAGCGTGAACAGGCTCTGCTGCTGATTCCCAGATGGGTGCCCTGTGTTGTGGGACACCCCGTGAGAAGTTGTAAAGCAGGACAGACTCCAGTTACCAGTTGCCTGTGATCCTGACGTACTCCACGGACAGCCACCCTCAGAGTTCTTTGAGATTGTCTTCTTAGGCCCCTCTGCTTTCTTTAACACAAAGCAATCTTTAAAAGAAGAAAAAAGTAGCTTTATGATTTTATGTCATAAAAATAAGAAAAAACATGTAATACAATTAGAGAAGCAATACCAGTGATATTGCATTCCCAACCACCTTTCTGTGATTCTTTTTTCCTAAATGGCACCTTTCAAACTAAAGTTTTCCAGCCTAGTCCCTGTGCTGGTTTGAGAGGAATGCCTGAGCAGAAAAACTTCAGCAGTTCTGAGAATACAAAGAGAAGATTTCCAATATTGCAAATCAATGATTTTTAATTCCAGTTACGATTTCAAGGATACCTGTTTTTTCAATTTTGCAAGACAGCCTGTTGAATGTTAAAAAAGAAAAAAAAAAATCAATTCTTTTACTACCTTTAAATATCCTCATGCAACGGATAATGAAATCAAAGTACAAAAGCACAAAAAGGAGTAGCCTGTGCTTGGCCATTTGCTTATTTCTCAGCTTGCTCAGCCTTCAGTGCTGCCCGGAACCCTGCAATACAGCAGCCTTCGAGAACCCCGTGCATTCTCAGCATTCCTCCAGTGCCAACAGGTATGCTGGAGGAATTTTTTGTTGAAGGTTCTGGTATAGTCACCTTCCTTACAAACTGTCCCTTTGGGCAAGCCTGAATAAGCTGGAACAAGGGTGAAAAGATGACCTAGAATGCCTGTCAGTGCCTGAAATTTCTGATAACATTTTGAAAAGAAAACAAAAAGGAAATACTTCACTTTAACTAAAACCCCACCCACCCCTGAAATGAGATGTTCAGATTCTATAAGAAATTTAATTACAAACCTCTCTGATTTGTTGCTTTTGCTATATACTTCCTTCTGTCCTGCAACTTCTCCCTAGTTTCTTGGACTGTTTCAAATTCTGGAGCATAGCACACATGCAGCAAACTACCAAAGAAACTTCGTTCATCCATTTTTTTCTTGGCCACCCTGAAGGGAATTAAATTGTATTGGCAAAACTGAGTATTTTACTTCAACTTTCTAGTATTTTAAAAGATTGTAAATAAAAGATTATGACAGCAAGAGGCAGATATTGCCCTGTCCAATACCTTGCACATTGCAGTTTTTGGAATTTTATAAGATAAACCTCAGTAAATTGTTCTGCTGGATATTCATCAAGAGCATGATACTCTTCAATGGCACCATATAATGCAAATTGTTCAACTAATTCCTTCATAACACCTAATGCAGGAACTCCTTGTATTAGTAAATAACGAGATTCCAAGTTGATAGTATAAACCTGAAAAAAGAAAAGAACCAGTGAGAATAGTGTTTTAAAATGTTTACATTCTTGCTTTACTGCAAAAGTAAGGAATTTTCTTTGCATTTTCAGTTGTTCCACAAATCCTCTCAAGGTGCTGAGAATCCCTCGGTGCTCTATTTTGACTTTGGACTCTTGCAGGAGCACTAAGTGCACAGTTATCTGGGACTTTGGGAACTGAACTCAAGTTTCTATTCAAACTAGAATACAAATTAGAGTTGACTTTTCTCCACCAGGTCAGAGCACTGCCACTTGCTGAGTAAAACCTGCAAGTCTCTGGCGAGTTAACTTGCAAGACTGACTAGTTAACAGGAGACAGTTAACAGGAGACACTATCAAAATAAATTAAAAAAAAACACTGTAAAACCCGCCTTGTACACAGGCAGAGAGGCCACGCAGTTAAAACAGAGGGAGGAGAAAAAAAAAAGTACCACAATTTCTTAGGGCAGATCATGTGTGTACAAAGCTGCCTCCTCACTATAGTGATCAAACAGCATGTGTTTTTAAGACAGACAGATACAAGTAAGATGCTGAGAGAAACAAGGTCTTTCCCCAGCAGATTAAAAAACCGAAACTACTCTTTTCTGCTTTTTGTAATGGCTGACACACAACACGGACTCTAAGGAAAGTTCTGACAGCTCACAACATACCCTAGGCAGCTAAAACATAAAATCAAAGGCAATTGATCTTGATTTTGTAAAAATAAAAAATATAGATTGCATATGCTACACATCCTTCTCAAAAAAACAGCAAATGCAGAACAGAGAAGCAAACTAGCTGTCAAATTGCCACTGTAAAAGATACTTTTTGCAAACAGGTTACATAAATTGTTCTGATAGCAGCTTGCTACCTACTTTTTTTCTCAAGTTCCCTAGAAGGTGCCCTTACAACCTACCGTACACTAACAGCACACACAAAAAAACAAATCGGGCACTTCTGCTGCTGTAAAAAGCCGTTCCTGCTCCGCAGCAGGCAAGGCCCATGGTGTGTGTCCTTCCCCTGCTGTCCCAGGGGCTGCCGGACAGCGGAGCACCCGCACAGAAGCGGCCTCTGCGCGCTGGTCCTGCCCAGTTCAGCAGCACCGCGGACCCGGCGGCTCCTGACAGCAACCTTCAGCTCCTCAGCTTCCCTTGCACCACTGCTCATCTTTGGTTTTATAATTTGCACAGAACTAGGCCACTTGTGCCATGCGTGTTTCTTACAAAACACAATGTGGGAATTACTAGACTTACCAGACTCAACCCAAACTGTTTCTTCCAGTATCTACTATCTGCTTTTTTTGCATTAACAGGTTAACATTTTAAGGTTTCAAACCCTTTGTGCAGGGCCCCGTGGCATCGCACGGCTGAGGGCCCTGGGCACAACAGAGCTCTGCCCCAACAACACAACCCGCTGGGTAGGTTTGCTACCAAAGGACAGGAAATGCCTCAATAATAAGACATAAACTCCTCTAAGGAATAAAACCAAGTTTCTTCGGTGATCTTGCGACGCCAAACAGCCAGTTCCTCCCCACGGGCGGGCTGATTTTCGTAATAAAGATCATTAGGACGGGACGGTTTCGCGCAGTAAAGCCCGAGCCCGCGTCCCGGCCGCAAGGAGGGAACCGGGAAACACCTCGAACGGGGACAAGTGCCGATACCGGAGAGCAAGCAGCGCCGCGGGGCAGCTCCGGGACACCGCAGCCCGCCCGGGCCCCGTGGGGCAGGGAGAAGGGCCGGGGGACACAGGGACCCGGTGACAGCCTCGCGCCGCC
>VWYH01003830.1:171626-225318 GCA_013399365.1 Pampusana beccarii | reverse complement strand
TTTTTTTTTCCTATACTCACACATACATATGCATGCATCTATTATATATAAATACAAAAATTCAACATCTTGAATTCCTGACCCAATATGAGAATTACTAGCAGCTTCTGCTATAAAGGACATTACAGAGCCCTTTCCATTTCTACTTTCAGTAAATTTTTCAAGCATTCAAGACAACATTTTGGATGCTCAGCTGTGATTACTTTGCTAAAATGTAATGCTACATACATTAACGAGTTTAATTCTTGGAATGCGAAAATGATTTCTCTTTCTTTTTAGCCATAATTTGACAGTGAGAATTGTGAATTTACCTCCCTGCCAAAATAAGTTTACCTCCTAACCAAACAGGGCGTTTCTTCCACAGAAAACCATGAATGACTAAACTATGAAAATGAAAGTTGGCAGGTAGCCTTTCTGAACTTATGTGCTTCCCAAACCTGCCAGAGAGAGTTAAGCTGGGTCAATATGCAAGTGGGAGAGGAAGGAAAGGATGGGGTGCTTCCAGAAGTGCAGTCTACTTTCCCCACAACCAGCAGCAAAGCGGTGTTCCTGCAACACATTTTTGAAGATCACTGTGTTGGAGCTGTTTGCAATAGTCAAATATTTCATTTTTCACTTTCATGAGCCCAGAGATGTAAGCATGGATGCCCAAGCCAGCTTCCAGTCTGCCTGGATTTCTCTAGCACGTAGTCGATATTCTGCTCAAAAATGACGTGCGTTTTGCAACTGCACGACCTACCCCAGCACTGGCTGCATTTCAAAACTAAGTAACAGGAGCCATCTCAAAAACCCAGTAATGTGAATCTTCAGCAGTCCTTGACAGCTTTCAAATACAAGGCTCCTGGTCATGATCTGGAGAAGAGAGTGGATGAACTCTGGAAGTAAAACTTTTCCTTTCCTCTAACCTCCTCCCCTTGTTACAGCATGCTCAGGATGTCTTCTCCCTTAATATTTAAATTGAGATTTTTATTCCTTGAATATCTACTTCACAAACATGCATGGCTTTTCAGCACATCCTTGCCTCCCCCAGCTCTGACACCCACTTCATCACAAGCATGACACAGAAGTTTAAGGCAAGAGTACATGGGCGTGGTGGGGATGAGAGGCACACCCTGAATCTGGCAAGCAGAATGGAGACCTGTTCCTGTCATCTGTTTTCCCCTCGACTGCGAAGGACTTCATCCCAGGAAGCTTTAAGAGCCTTTCAGAAATGGGATAGGGCTGCCCAGCACTCGGAAATCAAAAGAACATTTTGATTTCCCAGGTAATTGACTTGACTCATGCTGCCCACAGTCAGACTTTGTCAGTTGATTTGGTTGTCTTTTTTAAATTATGCATTTGCTGTGGAAAAAGAAAACAAATCTTTGTTCTCACACATCTCTGGTCCTATCACACCAGAGCACTTCTCTCTTACCCTGTGCTTACCTAAGCTGCAAGCTATACATTCAGAAGACTGTTTTTTTCAGGATTGTACCTCAAGAGCTCAGTATCTCCTGACAGTATAAACATCTACTGAAATTAATGAGATGGTTTGGAAGTTGCCTGTGAGAAAGCTAAAGTCTCACCAATTAAAACTTGCTGAACTGGGACTGTGATGAGTTATGACCAATGCAGAAGCTGCCACTACTTGCAATGCAACCTTCTTTCATTAATGTAAATGCATACATTCGAACCGTAGGTTTTATTACCAGGAACAATTGCATAAGCAGAATATTTCATTCTTCCTCACTGCCTCAACTGAAACTACCTAAAGAAGTGAGAAATCTTTTCCAGCAGGTCAGCATCTAGAGAAGCACCATACCCTTGTCATACAATAAAATACAAGTTAGGGGAGAAGAGTTAAGTAACATGAGAAGATCATTTATAGAAAAGGATCATAATCTGCTCTCCACCTCAAACAGAAATTTAACATTCTGAAAAGCACTGACACACTTGTTTCGTTTTAACCAAGTCCCTGGAAAGCCATCCTTGTTGTAACAACTACCTAGAACAACCCTGGCTAAACAATGTTGTGAGTAAAACTTGAGACAAGTTTCCCAGTACTTCACCCCCAAGTCCATTCCTGAGTAGCATGAAAGACATAGGTTTATCAACTTAAGCTTGGTTGTGCAAACACAGTGACTCTTTCCTCTGTGGCTCCCCAAGTTGTTTCGCGTGATAAGAAATTTGGGGGTTTTCCCCTTCCTCACATCCACTTCCCACACAAATATTCTAAGGAGATATACCACTGAGACAGAGGATTAGCCACCCAAAATGGACGTATAGCAAGTATCATCGCCTGGATGAAGGGACAACAAGAAGGGTCACAGCACAACACTTCCATACAACTTTGTGGACACCCTGGATGGCAGCAGGGGAATCTCACAAGGCTGCCACTATTCTAAGTGGCAGCAACCTCTGAAAACATCCCAGCAACCACCTGATGAAGAAGTGTTCACATCTCTAGTATGTAGCTGACCCTCTGTCACCACCTAAATGCACTTGTCCAAGCATTAACCCAATGACCACTTCACTTTCTGCTTTAAGAGAAGTAAATTAATGAATATGCTTCACAGGTATTGTAGGAGTTTTCTGGTATATCCTCAAGTTTTTCAATTGTCTTTTTCAAGACTTCTTTCTCTTAACCACGTAACATACATTTGTTGGAAATGGTTGCGTTGTTAGAGTTACAACAGAGAGCGAGTTTCAGTCCATTGTGAGTTGTCCACAGTCACATTTGTGGTT
Organism: Pampusana beccarii; assembly: GCA_013399365.1. Taxonomy (NCBI): domain Eukaryota; kingdom Metazoa; phylum Chordata; class Aves; order Columbiformes; family Columbidae; genus Pampusana; species Pampusana beccarii. Next base: position 222,594 of record VWYH01003830.1, on the reverse strand, counting down.
TTCTACAAAGCCACTCAGAAAATTTTTTACATGAAAAAGAATCATGCCTGTAGGCAGCATGTGCACAGATTGTTCAGCAACTGATACTTGAGTCTTGTTGGTCAGTTTGAGCAGACCCACTTTTGCCTTTTTTTTTTTAAGAAATGTTTCTCAAAAAAACAGATTAAAGGGGAGTCATGCATATTCACAAGTTTACAGTTTGTTCATAATGAATATTTTATATAAAAAAATCCACTCCAACCATTCATCTAAACTTTGTGATAAAATGAGCCTTTCTTTGAAAGAATAGACAAGAGCATTTTCTAAGAGCAGGTTAGAACTGAAGCATCAGGTCAATTATATGGCAAAGGTAGATTTACTCTGAAAACCAGAAGAAGCCAGACTTCCAGAGGAACTTCAGTTTCTTCTGGACAACCTCATTTTATTTATCAACTTACAGCTACAAGGTTAGACCAAAGAGATGCAGTCAGATTTTGAGATCAATTTGAAAGCTTGTTTTATTTTTCGCAACTCCACTTTTCATTTCAGTTCTCACCTCAAATATGTAAGTGTTCTCCTATGTGTTCCCCTTATGCTCTGCATTCCACTTCTGTAAAGAAGGTATTTCAGTTGTGGATGAAGTGATAATACTACATGACCATTCATGTAGAGTATGCACATACAAAAAAATATGATGTTGTTCATTTATCAGCAGTTACTTAAGTCTGTAAAATATGAGGCAATCCCTTAAGGCTCCAGGAAAGTTCTGCTGCACTCTGGTATGGCAACATAATGTTTTTGTTCTATCCTGGTAGACAGGGAAGATGTTTCATTGACAGCAAAAGGCTCATAGTGGTTACACCTTTCAGCCAAAGGCTGATCAGAATGGAGTATCTGCTCTTATCTGGAATCATCAGTTGTAAAGATTTCAAGTATACATGTAATTTTTATGCAAGTTGAGCCTTAGCTTGTTGCTTTTTTAGCACTGAAGAAAACATCCTCTTAAGTGGATTATTTTCAAGGTGGCAGCTGATGGGAAAGCTAGGTGCATCCTACAAAAACAAACAACAAAAAATAGGGGCGAGTAGTTACCGCCAAAGGTCAGCTTTCTGACCACGTGAATTAGATACCCCATCGCAGTGCAATTCGTATTGCATAAGTCAGTTTTAAGAAGATCGCCTCACTGTTGTCAGGGGATGTGCGACAGATTCACAATTTTCTGCGCTTGACAGCCAGAGTACTTGTCACTTAGTTCCATCTGGTAGAGAGATAACATTTCATTAATGTTCATGCTTAACCTTATAGCTCAGAGCTTTGACTCTGCAGAGTCCTGAGCATCTCTAAAAAGGTGCTGAACACTCAGCACCTAACTAATTCAGCACATCTCAGCTGCCTTCAGGATTGAACCCTGACTTTCCTTGAGAAAGATACAGTATTTCCTTCCCCTGGCTCACTGCTGGATTTTTTCCGTTTTAAAACTCTCTCACAGAATAAACTTAAAATCCATTGTAATTGTCCAGGCTGCCATTTTCAATAAAGATGGTGCAAAATAATTTTATGAAAATATGACTTGCTGAGCCAACTGGACAGGAGATGTCAGTGGATATGAAACAAATGCTTACAGGTCTCTTGGGCACCAGGTTATATAATTTTGTGGCTTCAGCAAATCAAACCCTTCAGTCCTGTCACCGCATTTAGTATGGATTATCCTAGGCCTGGACATTTGGAAATAAATTAAGAAAACAGAGCCAGGATTCCCCAGTTCCTTCCATGCTCTGCCACAGGCTTTGGCTCTGCCTCCATGCACGGACTCCAGGTTGTCACAGAGACCTGACACGGGACCAGCTGATCCACCCATGTACAAACCATCCCCCAAACAGGCTTCCCTCACGGGAATAAGATCTGATCCTGACCTTGGTCAAGTCACTTAACCTCTGCTAATCCACCTGTGAAATGGAACTAATGAAATACAGGGGTATTGTCAGGCTTAATTATTTAATACTCTTTCAGGTACCTAGAGATCCTTGTGGGAGAGACAGCGTACAGCTGCACAGCATTATTATTTTATTAAATGAAGTACCTATCAGTATTTCACCCTCGGTAGAATGACTGCTGAGACTGAATTGCCTCTTCACATTAGTTGTACGCATTGATGAACAAAAATGCATTAAGAAGTGGTGCTGAGGGAAGTGAACTTATGCTTCACCCAGCACTTCTGCAAAATGATGTCACTGAATATTTGAAATGAAGCTTATTTGAGTTCCTGGAGAAGGGGCTGCAGTTAACCTTCAATTTGGGGGTACAGCCTGAGTAGGAAAGGATCACTGTTTCCTGTAAGAAAACAACAGATGAGCAGGGAAGAGTTTCTGGTAGTGCTTTGGCTGTGTTTAAGTTTGCCAGTCTGATAGTCATCTAAATATACTCCTGCTCCATTAAAAAGGAAGATACATACAGTCTAAAACTCAAACATCATTAGTGCACAGCATCCAAGAAAACAAAGACTTCTTGGACAATAAGTTACCCAAATTACAGCCACACATGCTGCAAAGGAAAGGACAGATGGTACAAGAACTGGAGATACAAGAAACAGATTTGTGACCACAAGGAAGAAGAATCAGAAGACGTTTCTACCCAGCTAGAAATATTCAATATTTAGCAAAGCAAATACCAAGAAATCCTTCATAGTAGGAATGGATATGTATGAAAAACAAAACAAAACACAACACCAAACAAATAAACAAACAAACAACAAACAAAAAACCAACAAAACCACCACCACACACACCAAAAAAATGAGGGGTCAGAGAAAATAGATATCTTTATAGATAGAAATTAAGCAGCTATGATACAAGGCCTTTTCAACTTTCCCAAAAGGGCAGGTAATCCTCAAGAGATCCACAGAGGAAAACATGGAAAGAAAATTCCGCAAGGTGCACAAGGACAACAGGCTGGTATGCTCCCTCCCTGAAACACAACCGTGAGACAGAGGCAAAACTGAGTGGGAGGATGAAGTCACCTGGCAAGTCTCCACTGGTGATGATACCTTTGGAATAAGTGACACAGCATCTTGTTGTACTACAAGGCTTATATAAGACTTCAGGGAAATGTAAAAGCCCAGGGTGGGGGAATATTAGTCCATGTTTGGTTTAGACCACCAAATCACATCAGGGAGTAGGATGATTTAATCCTTGAACACTTGTTTAACATACAGAAATAAAAACTGCATTACCCATGACTTCAGTTTGTTGGAAGACCCCACAGTTTTAATGAGACATTTTTGAAAATTAGTTTTTAACGCAATGCTTGTGTGCAAAACCTCTAAATGAGGAATGTTGATATTGTACTCGCTATGTTTTTGAGGGTTCAGAATGAACCAGTTACCAAATCACATATCAGCAGTCACCAAAGGGATTATTTTGACCCAAACCCATTCAGCGTCGGTGCAGGCAGCTCTACAGCCAGTAGTACTAATAAAGTTTTGCTTCAAAAGACAAGGATAATGCTGAGTGGGAAGAGAGAGCTAGAAGCAAAGGGTATGAGGGAAGTCTGAGATTCTTTGTGAGGAGCTGATTAGGAGGCCGTAAAGCCAATGTTTCTTCCTAAAAACAAGTCAAAACCATTTCTGCTGTTTCTGCACATTTTACTGACAATTTTACCATCACCCTGTAGCAACCAGCCTATAATAGTCCTACAGTTTGTTCTTTCGTACCTGAACTGCACAGACGAAGTGCTTGCCATTAGTAACAAACATTTCCAATTTGTTCTATTAGAAGAAAACCTTTATCATTAAAAACTATTAAACAATGTTTGTTAGTGAACAGGTTCAGATAGCTTGTAACTAAAAATACTAAAGATAGCTACTTGAAAAATGTGCATCTTAATGTTCTTTTGTTATTATCTTGTAAAGATTGGAACATCAGACTGGTTCCAGAAGATCCCGAAGATAAGTACACAAAGAGATAAATATTCCAGTAGGGTAGCCAATGAACCCGTAAAGTATTCAGAGTAACATGGGCTGAGTGAAAACAAAAAGCCCAGTAAACCTGATAGAGGTTCAGCTAATAAAAAAAAATCAGGTTATAATTTAAATCAGCAGCTGTCAATATGATTTGCTTGAAAACAATTATGTGCAAACACATATGAATATGAATTTTTCTGTATACATACACATATATACAAAGTATATAAATTATTTGCAGAGGTGACAAGATCAATATAGCTACTTGCAAAAAAGTAGTTTTTGCAGTATTTGATCTGCTGTGACATTTCGACACCACAAAGTTGTAACAGTATAGCTATCAGTAGCACACATTTCTCAACTAATGTATAATTAGCTATGGTACAGAAAACAATCACAGAAAGGAGTTCTGAGCAGTTCCCTGCATCTCAATACACATCCAGCATTGAAACTTTCAAGGACATAAAATCATGATGTACAAGACAAACCACCATAAAATGTGTGAGAGACCCCTGACAAGAATGACAGACAGTAAATAACAGTAAATGCAAGTTGGTTTTACAGAATAATTCACATCGGTTGCTAACCTGTACTCATTCAAATGGTACATTTGAGTACGGATATGTAAAACTATAGGAACAAGGAACTTCTACAGAAAAGAGAAACAGGAGCTTCCACACCTCTAAAAGTTGATGTTAGAGAAGTCATCCACGAGCAAACAAATTGTGCTGTTCTTGGGTTTTTGGGGAAGTTTTGATCTGTAATATTATAGTATGTCAAGTTAAAATACGTAGACGAAAAGGGAATTGAGATAGGATAAGATTTTTGGATGGTGTGAGCATAACGCTGCTACATCAGCTGAAAACACAGCCCTTAAAGTCTGTGAAGGCCTTTGAGCCACTTGGACAGACAATACCATACAAATGCAAAGTGAGGTATTCCTGCATATTGGTGATGAATTGCTGCCTTGTTTCTCTTAAGAACAAAGATAAACAAAGCGAAGGACGTGAGTCCATACAAAGGCAAGATAAAATACATGCAGATACAATTATGTCCCAATAAAATATATTTAAATGGGTCGTTTTTCTCCTTCCTCTTCTCTTACTTGCAAGCAAGGTTTCTCCCTCACCCCAGAAGTCTGTAATACTGACGTTCCTCTCACTTGCAGTGGTAGGAAAGCCTGCTGAAATCACGCACTTAGACATTGTTGCACAAGGCGGCAAAATCAGTCAGCAGTTATTTGCTTGGTTGTTCCTTTCAGCAAATCAAGAGTGCCATAAATGCAGAAACATTTTCAAGCTTTATCGAGTATAATCTGACAACCCCCTCTGGTAAAACCACAGATATAAATAAGCGTATTCTTCACACGCATTATTCTGCTACTGATGACACAGGGGTGACCTACAGGCCATGAGATCCACATGTTCTTTCTCCTTGAGCCATCTCAAGGTTTTCATTACCCCAGAAGTTGCACTTTCCTTCTCTTTTATCCATATCCAGCTTCTACTTAGGGGAAACACTGTAACATTGCATACCCTGAAGGCTACCCTTAGTCCATATATAGTGTTTTCTGGCTTACTTAATTGCTTTTACCCATGCAAAAGAGTCTGTTATTAAACCAACTCCCAAATAATGCTATTTCACCCCCAAGTAATATTTCTCCAAGATAGGAAAGAATCCATTCCTTAGCTGTATATCAAGGATAAGTCACATAGGTTATACCTGCAGTATTAAAGGAGGGCAGGGACCAAACTCAAGCACAAGCATCCCACTTGTCCACTGTACTCTGTTGCTAGTTCAATTTGTTCCAGGCCACCTCCACTCCTTCTAAGTCAAGCCTGGAAAGATGGGACAGGCTTTACAGCCAAAGGGAATCAGGCAGTGCTACTTCAGTGGTACAGACAGAAAGACAGCAACCAACCCAAATCCACACAGGAGCCCAGCAGAAAGGTCTGCCATCATGCTCTGAGACCTTGTAACCGACTAAGAACAAGAACCACAAGTTCAAATACTTTTTTTTTTCATCAATTTAAGTAATAGAAAGGACTGGGGAAGAGGGGAAAGGGAAAGTCAATGAAATGTCTATTCTATTACCAGGCCAGTCATACTATTCCCTTTTTGGATTGCCTGGATCACTGCCTATGAAAGCAGTCCCAAACCCCAAGATTCCATGACTTTAATATAAATTATCAAATGAGGCAGTTTAAGTGTGTGTTGCTCCATTATTCCTCTGTGCTCAAAAAGTTTAAGCCATTTGCTCAAAATGAGAGTACAGACTGACTGCAGCAGCCAGTCAAGCACATCCTGAACAAATACCAGCTAGTTACAGAGCAGAGGCCTCATGAGCAACTCGTCGGCTGAAAATTGTTCAGAAGCAATTTGGCAAACACAAGTTGCAAATAGGAGGACCGGATTACGAAGGATTAAAAGTGGGGGGGGGAGGGACCTAGATTTTGACATAAATTATTTGATCACCTCTAGCAATATGTGAAAGGATTTATCCATTTTGATGGGTGTTTACTCTTCTATTGTTCCAGAAAAGACATCTACGTGTTGCTACATGGTATTCAGTAACAGCGTTACTCCTGTCTTAACGCACGTTTTTCAGCAAAACTGTACCTTAATTAAGTTATGTTATCTAATCGCAACAGCTGATGAATTATCTGACATATTTTATACCCTCTGGTACTGAATCTGACAGGACAGGTTCTATTACCCTACAAACTCCGGAACTAACATTTAAACTTTCCATTGTCCTGAAAAAAATTTCCCTGCATTTATTGCTTGGAATTCCATGGAAGACAGTAACTTGAAGCAGTGCTCATTTTGGGACAGGAACCACCAGGAATGGATAAGAAACAGCCCAGCATGCACTAACCCATACACACCCCAGCAGCACTAAATCAGTCAGTACGAAAAACAGCTTTCTTCATGGATGCAAGTGTTTGAAATTATTTTCCCTCTATGGCTACATGGGCAACAGAACATATATTCCTGTTCTATTGGTGTTTGAGTTTTTACCTACAAAAGTCCAGGGCTGAAAGTGTACAAGCTACTGTATGTGAGGCTCTCTTCCAGCCAGTACTAAACTTGCATTACTTGGAAAACTCCTCTTTTGCAGAGCAAATAGTTATCTGCAATATCTGAAGTGCTCAGGTACTATGATGAGAGGAGAGCTGGGGGGAAGGGGGTGCGATCTATGTGGCTGCCACTACGAATGGATCTTGAAGTATACAGATAACATATCTTTCCTTCTCCCAAAAGGCTGAAAGACACTCCACTGCTTGTGATAACACATTTTCACAGGCTACTTTAACCCCTCAACGAGGTACTTCATTAAGTAGAATAATACAATAACTGGTCTTCTGCTGGAATTTCAGTCTCTGGATGATAATAGAAAGCCTGGTTTCTCATAGCCCCTTGACTTCGGCAGGATTTCTGAAAGCATCGAAAAGAAAGAATAGCAGAAACCCAAATGTGTGCCCAGACCCAGGCTTAGCTGTGTTTACTCTGAACATCTCTGTTATCAACTGTGAGTTACCACAGGAGCCGAGTATATTGCATTACCAGCCCCACTTTACAACAGTAAAGCTTAAGCACAGAGCAGTTAATGGATTTGCCCACAGTCCCGCATGTGACCAGACCCACCCCCCTCAGCGAGTCCTGCAGCACTGACCTTGCATTCCCCTTCATTCCCTCATCACAGAGGCATTTCTGCACCATCTCCCACACCTTCTCTCATGCTTGGAACAGCTTTCCAAGCTCTAGTCAGCACACATCAGCCCCTCACCTCATTCAAACTGCTCCTGAGAAATCCCTTTGCCTACAAACATCAAAGAGCAGGCCCTGCACTGAGCTCGTCGTTCACACGGTATGAGAATCTGTCCTCTTGTGTTGGTATAAACAGAGGACTCAATAAAATATAGGTGCATCTAAACTCGGAAACCACGAATCCACAAGCTGTAATATCCTGCTCCATCCTTTTCTGATGTCTGTTATATCCTCATTTATCATGTCTATCATTTAAACCAGTAAGCAACTCACGAAAAAGACCCCAGCCTGTGGCTGTTTCCCAAGGTGTACCTAGAGCAAACACAGGGATTATACAGTAAGATAGAGAGTCCTGAGTTTCCTGCTGTAACAGCACAGTTAGTTTCAGACAGACTGACTAAAATGTTGTGAATGCATGAAAGCAAATGGAAACATTCTGTTTTGAAAATGTGATGTCTGGGCACTTTCCCGCGGTTGAACTTATTTTTCTAAGGAGTGTTTGTCTCAAGAGAAGCTAAGCCTGCTGAACTTTTTCCAAGACTAAAGAAAGCGTATCAGTCCTGACGCCAGTTGTCCCAGTGAGCATTTTTCCTCGCTCTGTCCCAAGGCTGTCTGACCTCTCCCCTCGACCAGCAGAGCCATCCTGGGCTGAATCTGTTCCAGCACTCTGGTCTGTAGAGGTCAGAGGTACCACACGATCAAAGCTGCTATCGCAAACACCTCTGTGGGATTACAGCATACCAAGAAACCGGAGGCAAGTTTCCAGGTACTTTCAGATTTGCTACATATGCAAGGAATAACACAAAGTCTTTCATTGCTCTTGTAACATGCCACATAGCACAACAATCCTTCTCTCCTGCTTGCCTTGCACAAAGATAAGTGAAGCCAACAGCACAGGTTAATCCCAGGTGTAATTCACTGAAATAACTAACATCTTGGGGGATTTGTTTCTTTATTGAAGGGAGAGAAAGGAAGCAGCATCTCCTCATCTGCAGATGTGACCCTGAGCTCTCCCAAACCAAGCTGTGCCTCAATTTACCTCCAGCTGTCTCCCACCTTCTCTCCAGCTCAGCCAGCTGAGCTGCTTGCACCAGCACCCATTCACTGACACTGCTCAAGCAAATGCTTTTAGTTAGCACATCTCACCTGGGCTGAAGTAGGTCTGGGAGCAACTACACCAGTCACTGCTCTGAGTGGTCACTCAGAGGCAGAGCTGGGACTTGAGGCTGACCTCCTGGGTCCCAGCCCTGCTTTAGTCACAAGGTGGCTCTTTCTTGCCCCAGAGAGAACAGGGTAGGTTGCCAGGGCTCCTGCCAGCTGAGGAGCTGCATTCAGCTCACCAACAGAGCTGACAGAATCCGTGCTGCTTCTGGTATTACTTCAGTGCAAAGGTCATTAGTTACAGACATACAAATCACCTGATTTGTGTATCTCTATAAAGCATAGCTGTAAGAATACTTTAGAGAATTATCACAGGGTGAAAGGAATCATTTTGGCAGGGCTGATGAAAAATGTGATCTCTCTTTCTATGGGCACCTTTGCTGCCAGGCCATCTCAGCCCTGACCTGCAGCACTGAATTTCTTGCAGCAGATGAGAGCAGAAGTTCAGTGTCTGCAGCTTCAAGCTCTGCCAATTCCCACAGCTCACAGTGGTGAGTTTGGTTTGCATCGTGGTGCCACAGTGGAGGCTCCTGCAGAGAGAGCAGCCACCAGGCAGGCACCTGTTCACTTAACTCACTTTCCTACAGCTACTACCTAGACTGGGTTGGATTCACACTGACAAAAAGATCTGAAGTTTAATCTGCCATCCCATGAGGTATCCAGTCCAATAGCCATTGGAGTTTGGGGAGACACCTCTGGGAGGACACAAAAACATCAAGCAAGCTCCAACATTTTGGAGCTTAACTAAGCACAGTTCGCAATGTTGCACTTGCTGCATCAGCCAGCATCTCCACCTCTCTCCACTTTCAGAGGTGGATTTAATTAACTGTAGTAATTAATCGGGCATCTCAACTCCACCCAACCTCAAATGTCACCTCACAGCACCTGCTTCACTCTAAAATTATCTCCATAATAGTAATTATTCTAGGACCTCACAGGACTTTTGGCAAACATGCCCCCAAGTGGACCATCCCATGGGAAATGCCAAATCATCACATCCACAGCATAAGCCTCTCCCACTGCAGCTCAGGAAATGCATTTGCTCTCCGGTATATCAACCAACACTGGCAGACTGCAGAAATTCACATTTATTTGGAAACTAATCCACTACTACCAAGTGTCAGATATCCTTCTGCTAGCTTCTCCTTGGATCTCAGCATGCAGGACAGTATCATCTAAAGAGGACAGCCAGGCACAATAAAGTTACATTACTATTACCTTTAGGAATCACACATACAGGTTCTTCCAAAACCAGGAAGCACAGTCCATAGTAAGTTAAAACTCAAGGTTTCTTCCTGCTGACAAGAAGGAAGCAACACTGTAAACCTCATCCTGTGGTTCAGTTATCATAAGGACTTTGCTTCCTGAAAATAGTGTGGAAAAGCAACTGAAATGTAGGTTTACCATAGAAAGCATTTGGGTCCCCAGATTCAGCCCTGGCTAGTGCTCCCTTCCTAAGTCCTTGTTTGCTACGCTTATATGCAAAAGAATTAGTCTGAAAAGTCTTGAAGTGCACAGAAAGGTTATGAACAGTCGGTAAGGGAGCAGAGATTCGATCCCATGGGCTGTTAGGCACTAGTAGAGTGCATTTGCCCAAGGCTATTCTGTGTAGGAAAGGCTGTGTTGTGCATGACATTTTACTAGTTGGGCAGGAACACATAACAGAATATTTGACAGGCGTATGACAGCAGGGTCTTTATATGGCTCAACAATCTTCACATGGATCAATGAAGCAGCACCAGTTTAACTCAGACTGAAAGTACCGCGAAAGAAACAATTACAAGGGTGGGGTATTTTAACCCCCTTTTTTTTTATTTAAAGAGTTTTTAAATCAAACAGGTACATGCTCTACCTATTTTCAAACTCCACCATGTCCCTTGAGGCTGATTTTCAAATTACAATTATCACACCTAGAATCTTACCTGCACCTATCCAGTAGGAAGGATAAGCACAACCTGATCCCTCCTGAACCCAGCGACCAAGAGCTCATGGATTGTTGGAGCAGTGTAATCTGGTGGGTGAAGGAGAAAGAAAGAGAGATAGAGATAGAGATGCCTCTAAGCTGGCTGCCCCACAGATCGGGCCTGCTAGTCAGCCATGAGCAGCTTTCTTCACAGCAAGCAGCAGAGAGTGCTGATGTACCTGGATTGTAGCACCAGCTCCCCTCCAAAACGTTTGCAGCAAAAGCGACTGCACTGGCAAAATATTCATTATTCTGTAGGCGACTACAGACACCAGTGGGGTTTTCAAATTCAGTTTCCAAAGACAATTGCACTTGCTCAGCCAAGACCAGAGCTCAATAAACCATTTGCACTACATATTTGGCAAATATAAATTTGTTGTTGTTGTTTGAACTAGCTAAGCACTTGGCCATTGGAGTTTCCTTTTGCGCTGTTTAACTTCACACCTGAAACCATAAGGCACAGTTTGCATGGCCCGATCAAGAAATAGAACCACTTATGCCACAGTGCAAGTCTTGAAGATAAAACAGTACAGAGATCCAAGAGGTTCTGCCACTCGCTCAGATATTTCTTCAAATACAGGCAGTAGGACTCAAAGACACCAAAACTGAGCATATCTGCTGGGTCTTTGCTCTTGCTACATGTTGTAAAAACACACAAGAGCACTCCTCTCACCCGGTCTCCCTGGGAAGGGCTGTGGGTGTGCTTGTGGCACCACCACAAGAGTCCCTGGTCTAGAGGATCAGATGATCCACCCACTATTGGCTCCACACACAATACAAGGTCCAGCCAGTAAGGTGAGCTGCAGGAGCACAGAAGCAAAATACTGCCAGTTAAATGAAATTCCGCTGGCCCACTTTACCCTCTCATCGGGGAAAATAAAGCACCCTTGAAAATTTGTTTTCTTTACTTAAAAGTAATGGCAGCTTTTTTATTACTCGAACACAATAAAACATATTGTTACACAAGCCAGTGATCTTGCAACTCTTGTCTTTTGGCCTAGGCTTCCAGAGCTGATGATGTTGGTCTTCAAGATGTCAGCCCTCATTTTTAAGGCTTAAACCTGTTACAATATGGAGAAATCCTAAAAATAAGAACCAAATGCAGCTGGCACTCAGAAGTCTACATGAGGAAGGCTTGGCAACATTCCTGACAACTATTTTATTTATCAATTTATTTCAGATCAACAGGGTTTGATATTGCATGTCAAACTTGGATCTGTACATTGGAAGAATTGAGAACAAAAACTTCTACAAGTCAAACTGCTTCCCTCAGGCTTCTAAAAAACTTCCAGGCTTGGGTGGGGGCAGAGTTAAATTAAAAAATGGGGTTTAATTTGAATGTTCCTTTTCTACTTTAATAAAAATAAAAGGCTCGGATAACAAGAAATGAAAGACACAAGACTGGCCAGAAACAACTTCTGCTTGTGACAATTTTTTATTCAGAAAAAGAATTAAATCTATTTCAATTGACCCAAAGCAATCTTACTGGGAGACACTGAATGGAGAAGTCAGAAGGTCTGTGGCTGCTGCATTTGAATTGTCAGCATTCCTACCTGTTTTGTTTCCTATCTGAATAAAAACAGAAAAAGGAAAAAAATGAATTAAAATAGGGCAGCAGCTGAGCAAAGCTGGACAGTCACTGAGAACACCAGCAGAGACTGGCTGGACACAGCCTGGGGCCAAGCCTCACTGCAGCGAGCAGACAGCCACGGACCCCACCAGCAACCAAAGCCTGTCCTAGTTCTCTCTTCTGCACCACTTTGGTCACATCTCCCAGACACCCATAGCCATACTCCTGCAAGACACCACTGCTGGAAGAGTTTGGACCCCACCACCAGCAGTCCCTTTCCAGGGACCATTGGGCACACCAGTGTCGTGAAAATGGCCAACTCTGAGAGCCCAGGGAGCGAGCACAACCATGTCCCACAGCCTCTCCTCGGGAAGGTGTGAGATCTGGTAGCAGAGCCCTATACTTAAAGACCATACACTTTGCGCAACAGAAACCGTCTTACTCCATCGCTACTCTCCAGCACAGAGGCCAGCTTCTGCTATCTACGGTTACACCCCTCATCTTGCCCAAGAGCAGCTGCTCCATTTCTCTGCTACAGAGAGCGGTGGTTTATTTTGGCACGTTATTCTTATTTTGTAAGAAGTATTTTGTATTTGTATAACCATATAATTTTGTAGCTGGAACTTTCCCTTCCTTACTTAACAGGTGATGTTGTATGAGGGCAAGTGGTAGTCATTGGTTTGACATGTTGGGGCTCATCATTTCTTTGCTGTGGAACAGTCTTCATTTCAAGGTCTAGACCAGAGAAAGACCCTTGCGGCAATGTTAACTCGAGCCTCACTAAACAAGGCAGGAAAAAATCCCCCAATTTTCTGTGAGTTACAGCTGTATCTCAGGTACCTGCTTAGCCTCTGGGCTCTTTCAGGGTCAGAAGCATGGGGCTAACTCTTTCTGCTTTCCTCTGCTCTAAATAAAAAAAAACTTTATTCACAGGTAACTTGCAGCACACAGTAACACGGAGGCTACTTCAGCTGATAAAGTGTCTTTTAGTGCCTGGACACAGGGGTGGACAAGAAAGTGGCAGATATCTGTGGAGAAGGCATGAAGGTAAAGAAACAGTTATGAGATCTAGAGCCGTATGCAAAAAAAAAAAAAAAAAAAAAAAAACACACACCACCACACATAAACCCATAAACAAACCCTAAAATATCCTGCAGTCCCAATGGGGACAACCACCAGCAAGAGATGTCTGTTCAGATAAATCAGGAGAAAATGTTCTGTTCTTTACAGGTCTCTGGCTCTACTCACCCAAGACATGGTTCAGTCTCTTCTTGGGAGAGGCCATAGTCACAGATCTCTGATTTTGCAAGCAACAGAAAGACACCTGAACTTGGTGCTGTGACTCAGCCCATGCCAGCAAGAGCCCTGAGTCACGCCACCCTCACCCTCACCTGACCTTGCCCAGGAGCCAGCAGCACCAGAGCCAGTTAAGGCACCGCAGATTCACTCTGCTTCCAGTTTCTCCAAGTAAGAGGACAGTTTCGATAAAATCAAATAAGCCCGTGCCTGATGCTAGTTTCTTTCATCACAGCTTTCAAACAATGCACAGTTCAAATCAGTCTCATTTGTACTTGTTGCATAAAGCCACGCGTTTTACCTACATGTCACTGTGCTGTGGTGAGGATACAGTGCACCCAAGACACATCCAGGAATCTCAGTTTCTGTCCAGCACACAGATGTTGGAGACTAAGCAGACGTTATCGCTGCAAAAACACATTAGATCAGTTGACAAAGGAATGACTTAAATCACTCAAAGACCAAGGGGGAGAGTGACAGTCTCTTTTGAATTTACATTTTTTACTCTTTAGCGAGAAACGAAACAAAATCTACATTAAGGATGCGATTGAGATTTACAAAGTGTAAGCACTTGGAGTTACAAACTGCCAGAATTTCAGATGTCAGTGTAATCTCAGTTCAACACTCTTGTGAATGCGCACTAAGAGACAGGTTTAACTTATTCGTATCACCCACCAATGAATGCAGGCACCTCAGGAGCGGAAAGCAGAGCTGCATTACCATAACACATCGACAGAAGTTTAGGAAGGGGAGAGGGTAGAAGAAGAGGGAGGGAGGGAAAAGAAAAAACCCCACAAACCACACACACCGAAAATAAACTGGGTAACATAACACTGGATAGAAACAAACTGAAAATGTGTAAGGAGTTAGTAGCACAATAGCCCACACCAGACAGATACAGTTAAAAGCTACAGCTCTGTGTCCTACAAAGTGATCTTTTAGTAGTCAAAAGCAGAGTGGACCTTTGACACTTTCAGTGGGGTTTTTGGTGGGACTTTTTTTTAAACAAGCGAAAAAACCCCCACAAGATTTTCAGCATTGTTTCCCCATTCATCTCAAGGAACATTATTTCTGAGCACGTACTTCAAAGTAAATTACTGTACAGATAAAGAACAGTATGCAAAACTGAGCAAAAATGTAAGTAGCCCACAAGTATCTCCTATACAACCACTTATCTTCATTTCTATCTTCAACATTGATGCAGATTTGTTGGGAAGTAAAAAAAAAAAGGTCATGCTATGTATTTCTGAAGCACCAGACAAGACAAAACCACATTCAATTATTTAAAATACCATCCAGCTAGTATGGCATTACTTCTTACCTCTAGGATTGAGAAACAGAACTTTTTCCCTAATTAAAAGTACAACTTGGTTTAAATTTGAAGGCCACTCCTGGTCATCCTTCTAAAACACAGTCAAGAAAATGGTTGGTCTCAGGTTTTATTTGCTATTGCCATGGCTCAAGGAAAAATCCTGAACAGCATAAAAAAAAATAAAAAAAATAAAGTACCAATCAAGGGAATAAGGAACACATAAATTAAACACGAATGCAGAAACACCATTTCAAGCTTTTTCATTACATATTTTCTCTGTAGCTGAAAAGAAAAACCCTACAAGATGCAGAAGTAAAATAGATTCTGTGGAGTTGCCCAGAAATACACTCTCATTAAATGTCATTTTAAGTAGTGCTAGCATTGCCAGCTCAAAGCGTTTAAGCACCATCATGACTTTTCAAGCCCCAAGAATCTTGTTATTTGCCTTATGGCTTTTTCACACATTAAATTCACTCAGAACACAATTTAAGCTTGACTCCATAACCATCTCAGTAATATTGAGACTCCATATCATTTCAGTACAATCTCAAAAGTCAAAATAGACAAAAGCAAAGGATTTTAATGTCACCACGATTTGACGGACTACAGGGTGTGAGCACAAAATATTGCTATATAAGAAGTAAAATCACGGGAGCTGGAAGTCCTTTGGCAACCTCAAGAAATTTATTACATTTTCTAGCACGTATTCAATGACGCTCACACGCCTCCAAGGACAGGGGTATCACAACTTTCATCGAGGGGTGTTGCTGCTGTCAACTTTATCATCAAGATTTTATTTTAGGTCTATTTCTTTCCCATAATTCTAGCTCAGACGTCTTTTTGTTTACTTCCCTCCTCCTGCATTGCAGTATTCAGATATTCAAAGAGGGGGCTTCCTAACTCACACTCCCTCTGCTGACTCTCCAGTGGTGCACTGGATTTTTTTTTTTAATTATTTTATTTTTAATGGGCTATACAAAACACTCTTCATTCTAAAAGCATTCTAGCACTCTCACACATCATATTCAAGCTGAAAAAGAGAATCCAACCCACTGATCTTTAAAAGGTTCAAGTCAGGTGGGTTTGTGGAATTTTTTTTTTGGTGTCCTGATGTAACTGGATTGGGTCACTGATTTGTCTGTGTGTTTAATTATGTGTTCTGAGCAAAACAGACACCATTCACAGTTCCTGTAGTATCAGCACAATGTATAAAAGCAGACAGCTGCTTGTTCTTCCCAGAGACCTTGATATCATCAGTAGCCCTGGATTGCACACACCATAGCCTTGTTATATATACATAATGTTGCATAGTGCTTGACCTAATATTATACTGATGAGCTCACTCTGTACCTAAAAAATGCTGCAGAGAAGAGGATGAGATGAGTTTAGTTTCTGTGCCTAAAACACTTGCAGAGTTGTGAGGTTTGTGGACCTCGAATTTAGGTAAGGAAGACAACCATGAGGTCATCTGCTCTATCTTCCTTCACATGATACGTGCGCATACATATATACACCAAAAAAAAGTGCACGCGTATGTAGATATTTATCCTTTAGCAAGATCCTTTGTTTTCACCAGTTTACTACTGCACATCACACCCTCTTAGGTGGTTATACCAGGGTCTTAAATGAACTGCAGCATATGGAGCTTTTTTCTGTTTTGCTCTTCACTCCAAACCACCACTTTATGGTCTGACACCTCTCCTATGCCACACTGATCACAGCCTTTGCACTTGGTAACCAGCCTTGTGCCCCTCTTGCCAGCTTGTGGCCACAGTTTTAACCTCTCCTGATATCTTCCATCCATTCTTCATTTAATCTTTCGAAATTACTGTATTCCTGTTTCCAACCTCCCCCCTGCACCTTAGTCCATTTACATTTGACACTGCACCATAAATTCAGCAATTTGGTGAACAAAGGAATCACCCAGTACTTTACAAACGTGCACAGGCCCATTCCTTAGTACAACACAATTCTGATTCAGTAAGTGCTGTCAAGAGGATTTTACAAGAAGCTGAGCCAATATCAGGGAAAGAAAATAGTTTGGGTTGTTGATTTTTTTTTTCTTAGTAACATACCACGAACATTTGTCAGAATTGAAAGGCAAATTTCTGATTAACCAGATTTATGACCTCTTTAACGTTCAAACATTTGCAAAAAGTGAGTGCAAAGTTCTACGCTCATGAATATTCTCCTACCCCACATGAGCAAACTGTCGCCCAAGGTAAATTCCAAATTGTTTGTGTTTGTAAAATGGGGAATGCTAATTAGTTATATAAGTCACAATGTATTGTTTCTGTTCCTTAACTTGATGACAAAACTACTTAACACATCTTAAATTGCTAAGTGTGAAAATTACCGATATACAATTTATCACTCATTTTGGATTGGTTAATTACACAAGTTCCCACACAGATTGCCTATGGCATATTTGTCTAATGATCTAATTATTCCCTGAAGAAATTAGTGAATAACTTTACATGACAAACCTGACAATTTCACAATCTGCTCCTGGACAATTTGTAAATAGATAAGTTTGATGATATTTTGATTTTTATCTATTGGTGAACTAGTCAATCAGAATTGCGGGTCTTCATCACCTCCAAAAAAAAAAAAAAAAAGAGACTGTTTTTATTTGAAAAAAAAAAAAAAACCACTATTTCTCCCACAGGCAAACTGGGTCTGCCCCAAGCATTACACATTTGTCTGTTTGTTAAACGGGCTGAGAATGTGATTAAAGTAAATGGAAAAGTAGCCCAAATCAAGTGTGCTTTATTCAGCCAGTGCCTATGGTTTCTCTTTGTAGAAAACCGAGCAGCATGTGCAAAAGTAACATATATAGAGAGAGGCTCATGAGGACTGTACAGAGGTCACCTGGAGTGTTTCTGCCTGGAAATTCGGTTCACTACAACTTCACCTGATTTTTAGGTCCCAGACCAGCAAAGAATTGAGTATCAGTGTAATTTGCAAACTGTGAAATACCCAAATCCTTGCACTGCCAGAGTCCAGCCATACCAAGGATGATGCTTGGTGTCTGGGGCCATATTCAACAGCTATGCTCACAAAGCGGTGCAGATGGAACACTACGATGCTCACTGTGGCTCCAGAGCACCAGACTCTGAACAAAGGGCTTCCTGTAAAACCCTCCAAAAACTGATGCCCCCCCTCTGGATAGGCTGGGCTGGGATGGCCGATGTTACTCCCACCAGGTCTGCCTGGACCTACCAGCACAGAGTAGCCTTGCTCCTACATTCAGCTTACCAAGCCCTTCTTGATACTAGATAGGGTTCTTAAAATTGACACCAAGACTGCATTTCTTACAGTCCTACAGATCAATATTTTAAGAGGGACTTATGAAAACCAGTGACAATTCAAAAGTCTTCGGGAAGGGCAAGAGCTATTTTATACTAGCCACAAAGAAAACAAAACAAGAAATTAAAACCCAGTGAGAGAACCACAGAGGCGTTCTTTGTAGGACAAAAAGAAAAATTTAAAAAACGCAGAACAAAACCAAAACCACGCACACCAGACCACATCAACTGCAAAAGGACATGAAAATCATCTGGCCTTTTGGAGCAAAGCAAGCCTGGTTTGTTTGCTATGGCTAGAAAGAAAGTGGTTTTCCCTGAGCTAGCCTCGTTTCAAGATACTGAGGCATTGACTTTGCATCTAAAACCTATTTTTACCCAATATTGTACACTTCACATAATAAAGTCTGACAACAGGCCATTTCAGTGGCTAGGGGCATAAACAGCTTGCAATGGAGTACACATCTAGACACGTAATCACTAGTCTACATTATCTTCCCTCTGCCAGATATATGAAAAATCGTGTCAAAATACTAAAGGTCACCCTGAAATAAATCAAGGAAAGCATATTCTGATCCATACATAGCCCTGCTCAGTCACAGAACAGATCCCGGCACCCACCACCACCGCGTGGAAGATGTGCATCTCGAGAGTGGACAGCAAGGACCACATCTATGTCCCAAGAGGCTGCGCTCCTTTACCTATTGCTTCATGGGACCTCATGAGAAGGTGGTCTTTAAATTACAGGGAAAAAAAATAGCTGATAATCTTACTAGAGAAAGATTTCAGAAAAGCCACAGTGACAGCAGGGTAACCTCATGGAGCTCTTGGTTGTAAAGAGAAGAGGAGTGAAGTAGTTATGCCACTGTCTGATGGCTGTAGTGCTGCTAACCACAAAATAGCAGAAAGCAACTCAAAGGCTAATTCCAGCCTGGCAATGAGGTTAAATATTTTGCTGGGTGTAAGTGCTTGTCAATTTTTTAACTAAATTTTGGCTTGGAAAGAAAAACATGCTATCAGAACCTGCATCTTTAAGGACTGAAACCCCGGGGGAGGAGAAGGCTGGAAAGCCTTGTTGTTATGCACTGCCAGTTGGAACCAGACCCAGATTAAAGCAGATTTCTCACAAGAATGTGAAGCATTGAGTGATGGCTGAATACCACATGTATCGCACCTTCACCACCAGATCCCTGCTTCTGTCAGTACCTCCATGGGCTACCACGCTGCAGTCCCCACTGCAACCAGCGCCATTAGAAACCGAAAGGAAAAAAAAAGAAAGAAACACTCAAACACACCAGACAAGCCACTCAGCTGCGCTTACCGCTTGCTTATGCAAAGTCCCTCTCTCCCTTCAAATTTCAACCACACTTCATATTTCAAACTGAAAACACAGTCCAAGCCCGAATGTTTCTGTACGTACAACACCTACTACTTTTTCCGCGCTATCAAACCCGCTTGACAGATCAATCACAAAAGACATATTCTATTCTTCAGCTCAGCACTCCCCTCCGATCACACTAACTAACAGGTAGCACTCAGGCAGCAGCAGATTTCTCAAAGTGCATCCAGCTGTGCATCGTGTAGCTCTGTTTTTATAAGGAGGATCAGATAAAACAGGAGGAAAAAAGATGACATTATAAGGCACAAGCAAGCTAACAAAGGGATGTGCTCACTTTTATCAACAGAAGATGAGGATAAGGTGCTAACAGGGCCTGACAAGAAACACTCTGGGTGGCAGGAAGGCCATTTCCAATGTACACGAGGACACCACTGTCTCTGCTTCCAGCCTTTCATCTGACGCAGTCATCCAGAGTGATGAACCAGGAGGTTAAATGCGACAATTCTTTTGAAGACCAGATTTTTAATGTTTGCATCTGTAGCCTTGCTGTAACAAAAGCCTTCATGGCTATGGCAGGCAGAGCATGTTGCTTGCACAGTGCACAGGTGTACTGTGAAAGGTGGAGTCACCTTCCCCTGAGAAATATCTTACCCCAGGAGACCAGGCAGACAGGTGCTTCCAATATTTATAGGTCCAAGAGAAAATAGAAAATTATATGAGACTAGGACACATACCCATCCTAAGGGAGTTTGTTGACTTTGATTGACTAAAGGGATATAAGTAAGACAGGATTTTGGAATTATAGACTTATTACTGGTATTGAAAATCATATATAATACAAATAGCCATAATTTTCCCAGACTGAAAAAAAAAAACCAAAACCCTGCAACTTTACCTTCTCATAGAATAGCACAGGAAGCACATCTGCAGGCCAGAAAACATGAACATAGTTAAAAGAAAGCATTAACGTAGCACACATTTAACCAGTGGAACTCTCTGCCACAAAGCATTATCTTCCAATTCCTTGGCTATGATTGAAAGAAAGGTTTTAAAATGGAAGCTAATTGCTGGGGCTACAAAGACCCAGCTGGTTTGTGTGTTATCAGTTTTCTTCCACTTTCCTCAGAGGCATTTTTGAACTGGGTGTGTCCTCAAATGGGATGTTGCAACAAGTGGACCTCTAGTTTCGGCCAGTGCAGCAGTTGCATTTATGAGTTTGTGCTGCTCGACATTGAAATAGTATCTTCCAAAAAAAAATTAAAAAAAAAAAATTTAAAAAACCCCACCAAATTGCATTAAAGAAAAAAAGGGGGGGGGGGAAATCTTGGAATAAGATCTCAAGGCAAATGTCTTAGTCTCTTTCTAGCTAATTCAAGAGTTACCTATAGCATATACAAGTAGCTCTAACCACACAGCTATTTTCATAATTGCAAAGGTTGGAAGTTTAATTAGACAATCAGAAGGAAGCCCTCAAGCCAGCCCATTTTCTTAAACAGCTTTACCTAGGCAATGGGAGCAGCATTGTGTAACGCAGCTATTTACTCTGAATAGTATAATGTTCCCTTATCTTTTTTCCTGATTAATTTCCTGACTGAAGTAGCACATAAAGCCAAGCTGGTTAGACAACATGTGGCAGGAGCCACGTGTCCTTTTTCAAATTTGAAACTGAGAGAGGCAGAACCAAAAGAGATTGGATCTCTCCCCCTTTCCTTGCACATCTGTCCCAGGTGCACTGTGTTTCAGCCGTGACACCACCAAGACCATCTTCAGAAAAGAGCTGCTGCAACCACTGACTATGTGAGATAGATTTAGTTTTTCTCCTTTTTATTTTTTTTAAAGATTTATGGTGCTCGTGGGTACAGAGGAAGGCTTGAAAACAGAAACACAGTGGAATTGGGGTTTATGATGCAATTCCACAAAGTCTTGATGGCCTCTCAAGAGCCAGTGGTGCAAGCAGGAGACCATCCCCTGGCGTGCCTTCCTACACCACCACTTCTCAGTTTCAGTTGCCTCCCTCCCCAAACACACCTGCATGCATGTACATGCTCACCTCCTTTTCAGGAACTTTACTATTGTTTTTGAGACAGAAAAGAGAAAAAAAAAAAAAGTGAATCTGATCTCTGCCAAGGCCTCCAGAGCACAGCAAGGAGGGATGAGGGCTGAACTGCTGAGGATGAGGATGGGCAGCGAGTTGCAAGTGAAATGAACCCCATGGTCAAGCAGCAGGATCTGACCATGGATAGGGGAGGACAAACAGACTTGGTGGGAAGGCTCTGGACTGCCTCTGGTCCCTGCCAGCTTCCCTGTGGACACCAGCCCCCAGCTGACTTTCGGCAAGACACAGTCGCTCTGTACGTCTGCTTCCCTCCCGCAGAGCATAAACAGAAGCAGCTGGGCCCAGCTCTGCTCCGTCCCACATCTCGCCTTGCCATTTGCACCCACGCGCAGCGAGCGGTACCCAGCTACGACAGCGGCAATGTTTTCCACACACGTGACCGAGGTGCAAACGACAACCCGAGGCGCTGGCACATCCACCGCCTGCCAGGCTGGGCCCCACTCACTCCACCTCCTCCTCCTCCAGCCCCTCTCCTCCACAGGCTTCTGCTCCTCTCCCCACCTGGTCCCTGTGGAGGAAAATAACATCCCTTTCAGGGGGCTTGTTTTCTCCTAAGCAGCAAGCAATTGTGTGTGTCCATCCCCGCCCGCCCCCCCCCATCTCGGGAGCCGAGCTTGCTTTCTGCCCTCATTACCCATTTTGTTCTTTCTGGAGTCCCCCATTTCCCAGAGAGTTTTCAGCAGCAACATTTAACCTCAACATTTAAAATTCCTGGTGGCAAAACGTGACATTCAACGCACAACCAGAACTTTGCTTGACCTCAGCCCTGTGCATCAGGCTCCCCAGCAGCACAGTGTGTTGTAAGTAGTCGGACCCATTAGGGTCCCTGCCCTGGGCAGTCCCCGTGGGAGATTCAGGACTGAATTCAGTAGGATTTCACATCTTTGTCTTTTGCAGAGGTGATACTACTTTGCCAGCTACACTTTTATACCATATGCAACACCAACACACTGGCAGTTAACGAGCTACAACACAGAACCACTTGGCAACACAGAAAAATGGGCACAAAATCCACAAGCAGGGGAAAAAAAAAATGTAATGAATTGACAGTTTTAAGCATGCAAGAGAGACGCGTAAAGGAGAGACTGTCGAAGAGCAGAGGTGCTGTCCCAGGCCTGAGAACAACACCGAGGAGAGGGACCTCACCAAGGAAAGGAGCCGCTGCTTAACCATCAGATAGATGAGGCACCTGAATAGTTTCCAGAGGGCAACAGAGGTAATAAACAGGACTGATTTTAATGTCACTTCCCCTATTCAATTCAACTGACGTGGCTGCCAGCCATAGCTAGGGATTTGGGAGCCCACGAGGGGCCACCCTGTCCTGTGGGACCTTTTTGTTTGACTCTGCCAGATGTTAACTGTGGCACAGACAATATCCATTCGTAAAAATCGTGGTGTAACTACCGAAAACGGCTGCTGCGGGCAGCGATGCCCTGGCAGGCAGGGGCTCAGGCAGCGCGGCTCTGCCTCAGGGCACTGGTACAAGCGGCTGATGGAGAAGAGCTCAGGCAGCAGTGGATTTGAGCTGGGGGAAACAGAGTTTTGTTCCTGCTGCAGGAACAAAGTTTGGAGCTGTCTGCACTTGTAACACCACATAATTCTAGGTGGCTGCAGATTTATTACTGTATTTTCCCAAATTTGGAATGCTTCCACTTTTGACCACATAAAAGAAAAATATTTTCCTTTTCTCAGTATGACCTCCATTTTCTATTCTGAGACAAAATCCACTGTAGCAATGCCTGGAAAAGCAAAATATCTAATCATTTTCCCTGAGTATTCCTTTGAATTCTGCAATGGATTTAGCTTGGCCAGATCATTCCTCCCTCTCACCTCTAGCAAGAGAAACTCTTACGATATTCTTGATTTTTGAAAGCTAATGATGGCTCAGTGTTCACTGTAGTGATTTCTCATGTTATCACTTTGATTTGCAATCACAGCTGAAGGCCTATGCCATGAATTACTTAGCAATTAATCAGTGCTTGCATGGAGGCTGTGTGTTTTACGCCTTGACAGCTATTACAGTCAGAAGCTAGCTGGAGCTTTGACTTAAATGGGAATTATCAAACACCAAACAGTCTGAAGCAGCGACGCAAGCTGAGTTGGATGGAAGACATAACAGAGATAAATTTGCTGCTAACATTTTACCTTTGGTGGGAGTAACAGCGTGAAAGACAAAATCAAAATATCTGTATCTTCCTTGCTCTTTAACAGTTCACTTTTTAATCCTCCCTGAAGGCACCCAGAAAAAATTATTTATGTCGTGGAAAAAGTATTCGGGAAGATAGCTGCCCTCTGCTACAACTAATATGATTAATATCCTTGCATCATCCTTTTTTTTTTCTTGGGGAGAGGAGGGAGTGATCTCATTACTGCAACCACATTGCATTATTAGATACCTTTGTATCGAATACCTTATATTATATACCTTATATTATATATATAATATAAGGTATATATATGTATAATACCTTATACCACTAATACCTAATATTAGATACCTTTGTATCTAAAAATACGTATAAAAAAAGTGAAAAACTAGATTTTATGCTTTATTCCAAAGTGTGCCTCAAACACTTCCCGGTTCAGAATCCCTAGAGTATCCCATGGGTCTTGTCCACAGCCACATTCAGGACCAAACAAGTTTTTCTTCACCCCAGCAGAGACAGAGCTGTTGTACTACTTGTTTTGCTGCAGTTCAACCCTTTAACAAGCATATCATTGCACTCAGCCAAGCACTGAGAAGCATTTAGTTTTTCACTTGTTTCCAAAAGTATAGTAAAATAAGTCTTTAAAACATTTACTAGAGATTCCCTTTGCTTGTTCCATTTATTTCAGACATAGCATATGCAAATTTAGTTACTTTATCAGTGACATAAAGCCTATTATCTATTCAATTTCAAGTCTGGGGTAACTCCCAGCAACCCAATACGTGATTTAATAATAATTCTGTCATCAAGTGAAATCTTTCCCCAAGATAGATAACGAAAGCAGCCTGCCCACATAGCAAGAAAGAGCAAGATATCTATTCTTTCTCGCAGGCTTTTCGACAGGGTCAGACCTGTGGAAGTGGCTACCGCAGTCCTTTTATTTCACTTAAAGTTTTGGACATGAGTGATTATAGCAGAGGGCTATGTCTGGCTTCCTATTTTGGTCACAGTCCTGCTCTACACTGTTTCACAATCCTGCAATCTCTCTGTAATCCCTATCTACACAACAGTATGAAAATACCAGCTTTTTCTGAAACGAATACCAGGAGTTGTTGACCAGATGATAAAGATTTTAATATTCATAAAACCAGAATGTCAATGAAGAACATCTTGTATGAGAATTAATGCTTCCAAGTTGTAACCGTCATTCCGAAAATGCATTAAATACTATCACTAGGAAAAGTCTTGCTCTCCCCTCCCTCCAACATGTGGAAGTTTAATTAAGCACCCACCAAAGACTGGGAAGTACCTGCTGGAATTGTTCAGCTCTTCTATTTTTTTATTATTCTTGCCTGTGCTGGCCAGCAAGCCAAACTAGTTTTGATTTCCATAGCTTTTATTTTTACATTGTTCAATCAGGCACAGGCCCATTCCACATCAAAAATAAATATACTATGTCACCATAAACTGCATTGGCCAAAACCATAACGTGTTGCTGATTAAGGCTGTGCAAATAGAGCATCCCCTAAAGCAAGAAGAATGGGCACCTGCACTCATGGGAACTGAGGGAGCAGCCGAAGTCTGGCACCTCAACAGCTCTGATGACCCTGCAGAGAATTATCAGCCCTCAACTTTGCAGTGGAAAGATCTGAGCCTCCACAGCCCACAGGGAAAGGAGAAGGGGTAGAAAAAAAAAAATAAATAAAATAAAAAAATATCACATATATAGGTGATGTTTCTAGTCATGGTTTTTCACACTATGAGGAGGGGAAAGGAAAAAATGACAGGGAAACTCACTTCTTTATAGACCGAAGATCTCTAAGGTATTGGAAGCTCAGTTCTCCAAAGTATTACAATATGAATATTTCACCACTAACCTTCTGCACCCCAAGGGCTACAAAGAATTCCCTCTTGGCTCCCCCCCTCTGCAGTTCTTATAGTAGGATATTCCATGGCAAAGATAAAAAAATACCAACCTATGCCCGTGTGCTCTGCATGTGCCACCATTGCTCTGACTTTCTATTCTGTAAGCAGTGGGCACGTGGTATGTGCACTCTATTGGAAGTCCATAAATCTGAGTTCAGATTCCATTTTAACATATATCTTTTGTTTATAGCTAAAAACTGCATTAATTTAACTTAAAATTAATTTTTAAACTCTGGCAAGAACCTCTCATACAGATGCATATTTCTACTTAGGCTAAGCTTTTTCAGGTGCAGTTCAAACTTGGGAACTTGAAATAAACCTGATTTACACTGCAGTAGATTGCATTTGCAGATTTAACATCTGAATCCATTTCGTTCATATTAAATCTATTTAATCTGCATTTTTAGTCTCCAGTCTCTGCTTTCTGTGACTACTTAAGTGTTAAGCTCTGTCCTATTCATGTGAAGAAGTGCACATATACACGCTAAAATGAGAAAGGCAGGTTGAGCTTTTACAGTCAAATTCCACCATAAAATAAATAGTTCAAAATGAGACATGTTGAACTATTTCCCACTGAAATGACTACTGTTCCTCAACAGTGTCTTCCAACGTACTTTGTAGTCCCTACAAAATTTCTGTGTAAAATCTGGGAGAGGAAAATAAAACACCAAATATTTCTTTCAGTCACAAGTTGTTTTCTGCTTTAACTCAATCTCTTTGCCCTGGTCACACCTCCGTTGTCCTCCTTTCCTTACATGCTGGCCACCTCCACCATGCATTCTCCAAAGGCAGCCTGTCCCCATCTCTTTGACTAGGATTTTAGTTTTCGTCTCCATACTTGCTCTCTCACTTTGCCATTTCCTCTAGGGCCAGCTCTGCTCCTCCAGGGTAAATGAACTTTACTTCCCAGAATATCAGACCTTTTCTGGAAGTTTCTGACACTCCTTCAACCTCCTCTCCACACATTTCTTTCCATGCATCTGCAGCATTCGTTTTCCCCAAGAAACAGACCAAGATGCAGTGTGGTTTCATCATTTTGCAACCCCCTCCTTCCCTCTGCTGGTCTGAAAGGTTGAAGTCTGAGTCTTGGAACACCTTTCCTATGGAAACATGAAATTCAGTTTTACCATCCTCAGCCTTCAGTAGTCATCAGCACCTGAACAAAAAGATCCACATTTCTCTTCTTGAATTCTTGTTCTTCTGTCAGTCCCCATGACACTGGTCCTCTTCATTCACTTCCACTGTATCCTCTTTATCCCCTTCTTTCTACCCTGCTTCCCCCCAGTTCCATTTTCTAGGAAGGAGGAATGCCTGGGTCTTCACTGCCTCTTCTTGCTGCAGGGCCTAGCAGGGTAACTTCCCAAGCAGCCCGTCTGCTGCATCAAGCAAAAGTCTCAGCCTGTGGCTGACTTGTGTTTCTGGCTAAGGAAGCTCAGCATGGGTAGAAACCATCCTTTTAGCCTTCTCTGAAATGGCTCTTGCTATCTCTCTTACCAGTCATTTTGGGCCATCCTTCCCTATGATCCATGGGCCTTTAGCTAGACCTTAACTTCATCATTCTAAGTCCTCCTGTTCACACTAGGTGGTAGTACTTGCAGATTCTTCCCAAAAAAATCTAAGATACAGCTCTCCCTGAACCTCTATGCAAGTGTAACATGACCCTCCTATAATGTCAGTAGAATAAGTGTATATCATTATTGCATGTGTCATCATTTTATATATGAAGCTTTGATCCACTGGTCCCCTACAGAACTCTGCTTCAAAAATCATTAACTACATTTTGTTCATAAACTCTTTGGGAAATAACCATATTTTGTTGTCTGCCTGTGTAGTGCCTAGAGCAATAAGGTCCCTTCACACCATAGCAGTGTCGATAATACATACTCCCAACTGTGCTAGGTGCTATACATACATACAGTGACACATAGTAGATTGGCATTACCACTTTTTTTTCTTTGTTGTGCGCTAGCCTAGGTAACACGTGATTACAAGATAGAAGAAAAAAATGACCCTGCATTATATGATTTCATGTCCAAAACAGTTAAAACCAACACAAGCAATTCGATTGGAGAAAGCATGAGACACTAATCATGGAGATAAACTGAATGACAATAGAAAGCATAGGCACAATATCAAATGAATATCTAGAGTATTTTGTAATGTTTTCCAATAAAACAGTTTTTTGTTAACCTGTATACTGTAGGCATCAAGATGTGGTACGATACCCAAGATACAGACAAAAAAGAAATGCTTTTCACTAGGGCTGGTGACAGCAACAGTAGCAGTCAGGCAACACAAAACATTTGACCTCCAGTTCATCATTATGGGCTGGGTATCTACTCATACCTAGTCTCTCTCCACGGGCCTTTCCACAATGAGCTGTGGAAATAACGCAAATATTCCTCTCTCCTTTATCAGGTAACAATTATTAGGCTGCTTTAGTTTTGCTGTGAAATAAACATTAATCAATTCTATAACCAGAAGCGCCATCCCAGCAGCACACGTGTGTACCCACAAGTTAACGCCACCTTCTCAGTTACAGCATCCCATCCAGGGGTCAGAGACAACCAAACCCCAGCCCTCTTCCAAGTTCTTCTAGCGCAGCACTTACAGAGCACAGATCAGTCTGCAGAGAGGCTCAGAGCTGTGCTTACCACAGTACCCAGAGCCTGCAAGAGACTGGGACCACTCCCGCCATGCCAGTATCACCTATTGGAGTGACTGGCCAGAACTGCCTGGAGTACAGCTGAGTAGCACGTACTCACTCTTCTCAAACTCCTCCCAAGCATGAGATCAACTTATTCTTACCCAATGCCTAGATGTTTGCCAGAGATTAAAATAAACATTGCTGTGGTTTATGTTAGCATCAGACCAGGAGGACTGTCAGGTGCTAACACTTGACATGGAAGCCCCATCTGCAGGCTACCTCTCCTCCCAGTTAATCTTCGTATCAGGGCGTTCTTCTTAGGGTTTCTCATATTTTTGTGCTGCTGTTCTTCCCAAAAGCATTACATTGAAGTCAAAGAAGCAGCACCAAGAAAACCCTCAATTCAATAGTTCCCATGCTGCAGGGCAGAGGTTAAAAGCAAACGCTCCTGGTAACCCAACCCTTCTTAACTGGCTGTGTGAGACCTCTTGAGCTGTGCAGCAAAAACAGATTGGGGATTATCTGTCACCAGGGTTACCACCATTTTATTACATTTCCCTCCTCTGTTCCTAGAGGCAGGAGCATGAAGGTCTCACACACTAGCAAGTCTCGCTCCCCATCTCCAGCAGCCTGCAGCAGAGGGTGTGACAGCACATCTCTGCCATCATCAGTTCTTGAGGAATAAACCCCTGGGAAAGGCACCTGAGCAAATGGAATTCTCTGTTTAATGGCCTAATCACAGAAAGAAAGCTTTTGCCCTTCTTCACAGCACACTGGCTTTTCACTATATGAGAAAATTTAAAAAAAAAAAAAACAAAAAAACACCACCAAAAAACAACACACCACACAACTTATCTGAACTGAAGAAAATGCCAATTCCAGGGTGCTGCTTTCCTCAAAATAGTCTCATATATACCTTTTTTAGGGAGAGATGTTTCACAAACACACACAGGCCTGTTTCTGAACCGATTACATCAATGTTAAAGAGGAATTACCCCAGCAGAGGCAAAACCAGCATAAAACAAGCACAAGTGGGATAAGAAACGCACCATTTTAGTCTCTGTGTAGCCCTTTTTCCTCCCTTACATAAGCCTCAACTCCCCAATTGAAGGCAAATGCTTGCAATATTTCTAATGTTATCCTCAGTAACGTGACAAGAGTAATTACAGAGTCCAGGGAAGCTAAGTCACACTGCTAAAAACAGTGGGTGGTCTAATGGCTTGAATAGCTCCTGTGCACTAATGCTGTAGTGGGAGTCCCCAGACCCCCACTTTGTACCCTAGGTAATTCAACCATGCTCTGCAACACTGGCCTTTTTGTCCAGGACATCTTGGCACCAGCGTTGCTTAGCTGAATTGAGAAATACCCAAGTTCTTCCAGGTGGTCTGCAAAGTTAACCCGCCCTTAAAAAGTTTGTCCTTGGTACCAACCAGAATTCCTTCATTCTCTGTTTCAGTCAAAAGCTCTAGGTGGAAGCATACTGAACATTTTGGAAGGAAAATCTGCTCAGAGGCAGTTATTCCAGGTGCACAGGCTTTTGCTGAGTACAGCATTATTTGGGGTATTCTCCGGGAAAAAAAAAAAAAATAAAAAATGTACCTTCACAGTAAAATAGCCATTTGCCATGTGCAATGTGCTGGAATACTTTGCCACAGCAAAGTCTGGTCTAAACATGTTGTTGGCCAATAAAAGGGGGGAAACACGCTGCCAGTAAACATTTGCGTGGTATGTCTTTGAAGGCTTCAAGGCAGTCTAAATGGAATAATTGTGAAGACATATTATTTATAATACAACAAATCTTCCCCACAAGATATAGGTCTCCATTAATCTAGTACCCAACTGCTTTTAAGTTCATTTTTTAATGTGTTTACCCTGCTAAAGGAGTTATGTTTTATTATCTCCATTTTGCATTTGGGGAATTGAGGTACTGGGAGATTAATAGATTTGCTTGAGGTTACACAGCAAATCTCCAGCAAAGCACAAATGCAGACCAAGTGTCCCAGATTGTTCTTCTGCACTGGATGTATCCATCGATATGCCAGGACACATTAAAGCATCAAAGGTCTCTTGTGACGTGACTTATTCCCTGTATTAAGAAAAAAGTCTCACGCAAGAAAGAAACATCAAGTTGGAGTCAACAGAAATTCATCTGTTTACATGAAAGTTGAAGCAAGGTTTGCAGCTAGAAAAATACCTGATGCATTCAACTCAAATTCACAAATACCTTTTCACTGACAAAACCTGCTGCATCTGGCAAACAAACTATTAACTGACAAAGATTCACTGATACAGTCTTACCATTCACGTACTACCAACTGAAGTCAGATATTGCTTCATGTCTCCCTCAAGCTTAGTGTAAGTGCAGGGGGGTTCAGCTTTTGAAATTCTGCCCACATGCTGAAACTGCTAAATGTGGATTTGGGACCCTTTCTATGGCACAGTGGTTTTCTGGATTGGTTGGTCTCAACTTACATGAAAAAGCGTTGTGAATTAACACCCAAATATTTCACAGTACCCTACACCAGCAAGGCTTTTGGTTGAATGGTTTTATGGGATTCAGCAGGTGAAAACCTCTCTCCCTATGTCCCCTTCACCAGCTTTCCCCTATATCAGCCTCCCTGGAGATGGGACCTGTACTGCCCTCTAGTCCATGGTAGAGTTTGGGGAACTGGAAACACTGAAAGCCCCTCTCCCCTAGTTCCCACATGCCAGTTCAGTCCCCTCACCCAGTCCTCCTTGGGAGGAAAAGAGTCCAATCAGGGCAACTAGAACATTGAGAATTTCAAGAGGGTGACGTTTCCATTAATTTCGAAGTCCCAGTTTAAACCCAAATACAAATAGAATTTGAATGAGTAATAAGGCGGATAGCAACATGAGCAGGATACTCTGTGCCTGCAAATACCCACACATGCCCTTGTCAGCATGTGAAAGGAGATACCATAAAATATCCATGTTCTACCACAGAAATAAAATTTAAAAAAGAACTAAAGGCTTTGCCTAAAGCATCTTGCCTGGGGAGGGTAGTCATGGGAGCTCAGATTGCTCATTTGCAAGACTAGAAACTCCCTTTGGTGCAGCAAAGCAAGTTGTACCAATGGAATTCTATGAAGAACAGGCAAGACTCATTACCTGTTTCTCATCAGCATGGACTGTGGGCCCACTATAGCTCACAAGAAAAAAAAAATCATAAATGACAGAGCTCAGTAAGTTTGCTCTGCGAGTCATCACATCTAAGTCAGTCTCATGACTAGAGCAAGTAAGATTTAGTCCTCACTACAAAGCTGCCATCAAAGCAGGTTTCATTTAGAGAGCAGGCAGCACTTTCTCACAGCAGGGGTAGATTTTATTTTCCATTTAAGATCAGGGATATGCACAGGAAAACAGCAGCGATGCACCTTCAGGCTACTCACTTTGAATAAAGCTACCCCAGGGAGGGGAGGTGGTTTTGAGGTGAAATACAAGACTGAGGAACTCAAATATTCTTATCCTGCTTCACCAAGGTAAACCCCACATGCAGAACATGATTCTCTGCCTCCAGCACAGAGTCTGGACTGCTCAAGACATGTTCTACATTCCCCCCCCCCCCACTTAAAGATTATCCAGTATCAAATGTTCACCAGTGTTTAGCTGCTCAGAACAATGTATTTTCCCACTGCCTCTCCTGCTAATGACAAGCGGAATAGAGAATCCCCTAGGGAATTTCCCTTCATCTGCTCACGAGTGCCACTTTGCTAGTCACATTTATCTGACAAATCTTACAGATGGCTTGGCACAAGCTTGCAACAAGCACACCATCTTTGGAGCTGGGATTGGCCGCCCAAGCCATGCAACGCTTTATGTGGCAAACTGGGCAAGCCTGGGGGAGAGCCCCATACTAGCAGTCACTACTGGAGAAACACCCCAAGCAAACAAAGTTTTATCCAGCATCGTTTTAGCAGAAGACACCAGTGAAGGTGATGGCATTTCCGACACTGCAGCTGCCCTGTGAGGAACAGTCTCTTGGCACAGAGGAACTCGTGCTCTGACCCAGACAGAAAGATATCCTGGAAAACTACTCCCCTTGAGTCATTTTCCTGCTGTTATTGTGCTGAATGCCTTTCTGTTAAAGATGAATTTTCCCCATTAAAATAATGGGGGAAGAGAATATAAAGACCCATCTGCAGACCACATTTTCAGAGGGGTTTTTGTTTGTTTTCCAACGTTGTCTGTGAAATGTTGGTTGAGTCTTTCGAGCTCTTTCCAGATGTCTACTCTCCTCATGCTATGTACCCAACTCTAATTCCACTTTGAAAGCCATTTGACTCAGGCAAATGAACAGCAGGATTTTAAAACAGATACAAATAGTAAAACCAGGGCTTTGTACAATCCCATAGGTACTATAGATGGGACTGTCCAAACACAGACCCTTCTAATCCACCAAGAAAATGCCCTTAAGACCTGTTCAGAGTCAGACTTAAACCTATAAAATCCAGGAAATTCAGAGATAAGCCTGGATATCTGGACTGATATTCTGTCCTCAGTTCACCTTACTGGGTAAATGTTAATGAACACATTTGTTTATTCCCTATAGTTCTATACAGGGAATATCAACAATCTGATATTATGAGAGTAGGTGAAATTTTTCTCCTGTATGTGTGTGTGTGTAGGAGTTGCTCAATATAATTTATTCTCTTTCACAATAAGACTTTACAGTTCCTCGATCCTTTCAGGGCTCTGAAGCTATACATTGTCTGTCTTGTAAAGCTTTGGAGAAAAGGCCTCAAAGGAAAATCAGTTATTACAGGAAACAGGGCTGATTGTTCAGTACACAGCCTCTTCCCTCCGTTTATATTAATCTGGTATTCCAGCAGAAAACATCATCCAGATGCATTTCACTGAGGACCTGAAGCCAGACCTTCACAAGCAAGTTCCCCAATTGAGACCAGAGGAGAACTGGACCACAAAATACCTCTGGAGCGGTGACTTGCGTCCATCCGCTCCAAGAACCTGCATAGCAGAGTTGCTACATCAAGTACAAGCAGAAGAATGTCCATACTAGTATATCTAGACCAGCATTGAGTCTCCTGTAGCAGTCAGACAGAAAACAGTAGAAGCAAGGCAACCAGTTATGCTATTAATATCTCCCTCATACTTCTGCTAGCCTCCAGCTATCTTCAGATAAAGGTATTTCCTAAGCCAGATGTGGCTTCTAGCTACTTAATAATCCTCCATGCATTTCTTTACACAAACTCGTCCAGTCATCCTTTCAATCCTAATAAGCTTTTAGCCTTCACATCCACCTCTGGCAGCAATTTTTTTCTGTCCACTACCAGTTGCACAGAGAACATCTCCTTTCGTTTGCTTTGAGCCTGGCGTCTTCTAGTTCATTTAATTACCTTAACTGATATACTGCCACAGAACAAACAACCCATGCCCACCCTCTGACTGATGCTGCTGCCTTGCAGAATTCATTCCTACCCCACCAACATCTCCAGGCCAAGGAGTTTCAGTCTAATTGATTATTCCTCACATAGAAGCCATTCAGCTCAGCATTTTTAACTTTCAACTATTCCAAGTTCCACTACATTTGAAATGAGCAGTTTCAGAATGGCTTATGCTATTCAAGGTAGTGGCAAAGGCATAAACCATCTCTTTTCCTTTCCTTCTGAGCTCCTAGTAGGACCATTTCACTTCAAACTCAGGAAACACTACATTTCTCAAGTTAGAGGCAGTACAAAGTAGCTAAAAGACTCGTCCTTAATTTTACAGGAAATCTGCAGAGCAGCAGAGAAGTAGACAAAAATCTCCAGGGCCTATTCCAATGCTTGGAAGTCCAGCGATGCTTTTCAATGTTGAGCCTTAGCCCTGGTGAGATGGCAAATTCCAGTTCGGACTAAGTTCACTTACGATTTTTTAAATTGTATGAAGCAGTTTTAATTTCAGTTATAAAATTATGTGCAGCGCTACTCTTTCACCCAAACGATGGATACCGTGACTAATACATAATTCAGGTCCTGCTACATTCAGGAACATGTGTCTGAGCTTCCAGATGTGCCGTGAGCAACACAAGTCACAAAGTCCCAACACTACAACTATAAAATCAGCTTCCCACAGAAAGGTTAAACAAAACCCACAGCCACAGCCATCTTCACTCACCTAAAGAACATCATGCATCTTTGCTACCATCAGCTGTTCTTCTCTCTCCCTGTCCCCAAAATACACAGTGCAAATAAGTTTAGCCTGAGCAAAGATTTCTGCAGCGTGAGAAGGCAGATGTGACAGAGAGTCCGTGAAGTCTGCTAAATATTTTGCTATTGCCAGCTAACTTCATGTGAAAGATACGCAGATACTACTGTGATGGGCATCCCTACCAGCCCATAGCATAGATAAAACTTCCATTTGTCACAAAATTAATCTCTGGTAAAAATGGCACTACTCCATTGAAATTAATAAGGTTGCACCTGTGAATGCCAGCTGTGAATCGAGTCCATGGTTCTCAAATGATGT
This sequence comes from Pampusana beccarii, assembly GCA_013399365.1. NCBI lineage: Eukaryota > Metazoa > Chordata > Aves > Columbiformes > Columbidae > Pampusana > Pampusana beccarii. Next base: position 187,618 of record VWYH01003830.1, on the reverse strand, counting down.
AAAGTGCTTCAGGAGGAAAGATGCTATATTTAGGTGCCATATTATTGCTATGTAGACATTTTCATAACCCCTAATTATGGGGCTTTTTTTGCAAGCTCTGTAGTATTAACTGGATTGGATAAATATATAATTAGAGAGTGTTTCAACACGCACACTCTTGATGCTGGAAGCTTTATCAGCTCTTTCTTTCCTTCATGATCTGTTTTGCTTTTCTTTTAGAGCTGTTTCTATCAATTATGGCAAGATTTACTCAGAGACCCAATAAAGGGTCACTGCAGACATCCCAGCAGAACAGAGACACATCTATGTTCCAGAATTCTTCTGTTTTCCAGAAAGACACCTCTGGGTTGTCATTGTATAGAAACACTGCCAGAAGCTAGGTGGATCATACAGGAAGAACAAACAAACAAAACCCACCACACACCACATCCCACCCCACCCAACAGCAACAGAACAGCAACAAAGAGCTTTTCAGATGTCCCCTGTCCCCAGATTGTTGATAGGCTAAGGGTTCCGACTCCAACAGCTTTGACAGAAGATCTGCTGCCCAACTATCTGGTGAATCCTGTTCCTCTCTTCTGCCAGTGGACAGAAAGAAAGATCCAAGGAAGTTCTTCATTTTCTGCATGGTTCCAGAGTTGCACAAATGGCTTCAAAGATCTCTAGATAGATGGTAGATAAACTCATGCTTAAAAGAACAACCGCCCTAACAATTTACTAAATTGGTTGACAGGAAAAAGGCAAGTTACATTTTTTCCAGCATCCTGCTTTATCAAATTGAAAGATACCATTAACATTTAAAGCCAACTAGTCCTACAGGAGTGGAAAGGAAAAGTAGCACCACCGTTTTCCTTTCTAGGTTTTAATGGAGCCTGTATTACTGTTTATTGGTGATAACAATAACTTTTAAAAGCCTTAAACAAATGCACTTCTTACTTTTCTGATCAAGCATGGTCAATACATTATTTGTTAGATTCTTTCAGATGTGTTCACAAACCTTTTATTCTTACTCCAGCTTCCACCCAGTGAGAACCTGAAAAGCTAAAATACAAGTATAAACACTTCAAAACAGAAATTAATAATAGAAAGAATTAAGAACATTGCTAGAGTGACACAATACGGATGCTGTATTATTAAACAAATGGCTCACAATGGTATTATGACATGAGTCATAATGCCTGATGCCATGAACATATTGTAGAAAAGAACAATAGCCGAAGGAAAAAAAAAAATAAAATCACTGGCTATGGAGATACACAGAGCACAATACCAGGAGCCCAACCACTGACTGATCTAAAGGAAAGGTTGTTTCTACAAGCCAACATGATAAATTCACACCTGGTACAAACAGGTGCAACGGAACAGAAGTTCATGGAGTTGAAGCATCTTCAGCTAGGCTCTGATATTGCACCGAAAGTACTACAGGCTTTGCTCTGTGCAGACTTGCAGCTTGTTTATGACTGTAATTGACCGGGGAATTCTGATTTGGTAGATTTTGAATCTGCTTTCCACAGGTGTGAATAACTGAATCTGGCCCCACATTAACACCAACAGATTTTTAAGTCCAGCAAGTCACAGAGCACATCTGAATTGTTGTAACATTCAACATCATCACAAGAAAGTCTACCAGAGACAGAAAACTGGAAGCCATCAGCACATGAACTGGTTTGCCATTCCTTTTGTTGTTATATCTGGTAGCTGTGGGCTGTAACTGGTGATACTGAAAAAAAAGATCGCTGTAAGAACTGGTCCATTCGTAAGCTTGACCAACAAAGTATCAAATCAAATCTTAGGGTGCACTTGCAGCATGTGCTTCCTGTAATTAAAACTATTTGTGGCACACAGAGTAGAAAAAGCATTCATTTGGGGTAAAAGTTAAATTTTACTTTCCCCTACTCAATGCAGTAAATCAGTTCAAGGGAATATGGTCTGGAAGCAATGTTCTCAAAGATTCATATGTCTACAATTGTCAGGGTGGTGGGGAAGAAAATAAGAACAAAGTAAGGGGAACCCACCCACAAAATGAAATATAGTGCTTGATTCACTGTCACGCACTGTTAACATGGTGATTCGGTCACTGTGGTGTGCAGCTAATACAAACAGAGCCAGCTTAAATCCTAAGTCTCTGTGCCTATCACGTAGTTAATAAGAAACACTCAGCACAGAGACTTATGTAGGCTCCACTCTGCCCAAGTGCTCCCCAGCAGCTCCCAGTATAGGAAGTGTGGCCCAACGGAGGATGAACGACCAGGGTAGTAAGATATTCTGGCTTGTTTTCAGGTTTTACAGCAGCACTGGGGACCCCTGGCAGCTGTCCTAAAGGCAGCCTCAGTGTTGCTCCGAACTGTGCTGAAGACGAAACCAGCTTCTGAAGAATTTCAAAACATAAGTTCAGCAAAAGTGGTTTGCTGTGCTCTCTTGGATGTGGAGCTGGCTGGAGCACAGCCACATCTGAGCACAGGCTGCCTTCTCTTCAGCCATCACAAGGGCACCTGCATACCTCGTACTTAATGCAAGACAACATACTTAGGCTGAGGTACCCCAAATTCAATAAATCTACTCAAAACAGTAAGTAGCTACACTGCATTACCTCCAATCTATCATCAGGATCCCCCAAAATGCATTCTATTACAGAGGCATTAGCATGGCAGAAATTGATGTGCTTAGAGAAAGCCTTGTGTTTCTTGTCTGTGTGTGTTTACACATAAAACACATGCTCACCCATGCAAACATGCTACGCCGATCAAGCCAAACATACACAATGCTCATAAGACATAAATAAATATTTATGAGTCACTGATAACCACCTATAAATTATATGGCCTTACAAAGTATCACTGCTAAAGATAATTCATACAATTAGATACAAAATACACATATACGACTCTCATTAAGACAGATAAGAGTTGTTTGTTTCCTTTCATAAGAGCCCAAGGCCTTAATTTACAAAGTCCTGAGTTATTTTCTTAAGCTTGGAGCCCCACAGCTGTGGGTCAGCTCCAAAATTTGACCCAAAAACAAACTATAAGATACCAAACCTCATCACAGAAAACGCAGTGAATAGCAGACAGGACAGGGGAGTCCAAAAGTCCAGAAGCACAGTTTGCTCCAGAACACAGGAGCCACATTTGGTAGAATTTATAACACTTTGTCCTCAAAGGGATGTCACTTCAGCATCCACCTCTCCTACCTCACTCCTGCCGTGCTGCCCAGGACCAGCTCCCCCATCACCCAAGCATGGAGCTGAGCTCTGGCCGCAAGAAAGCGTGGCCACTGCAGCTCTTCCACAGCTTGTGACAAATTCTTCTGCAGGATCAGATACAAGCCGCTCCATCCAACAAAGCACAGAGGGACAAGATCAGCCCCACAGCCTCCACTTGGGCAAAACATAAATGCCACTTTGGTGCCACTTGACTAATACAGCCCAAACACGGCATGTTTGTTTTGCTGACACATCGGTTTAAGTTTGTTCCCCAGCCGCATTTCCCTTCCCCTCAGATACAATAGTCATCTTCATAGCACTTATTATAACATATTGCAGCAATAACGTACAATTATCCTCAAAAACAAAGCAAAAGCTCAAGATAAAAATAACAGGCACTGAGCACACTTACCAGCTGGAGGAAGGCAGTGAAGCAGCACTAGATGCAGCCTGCTACAGTGCAGCCATTTTAGGGCGGCAGCTGCCTCTCCCGGCCTGATTTTGAAGGCTGGCCCGCTGCAGGACATACCAGGAGGTGGACCCTCTCCAGAAGCAGGTCCAAAGTGAGAAAGAGCAAACAGCATCCAGGCTCTGCTTTGTCTGCTATGCCTTGGCTCTGTGAAGCTGTTGTTAGGTAGAGATGTGCCACACCTGGGGGTCTCTGCATTTCGCAGCTGAGTTCAATGGTTGCGTATGGGCCAGGCCGGAGCTTGAAACACTCAGCACCTGGCAGGGCTGACCTTTTCATTAGGAGAGGTCCATCAGGTGCTCAGCAGTCACAGCGCTCAACCTGGGTCACCCTTGATGACGATGTCTCACCTGAGAAACCAATACACCTCTAGGATTTTCTTCTTGCCTTTCTTTTTTTCTGGATATGCTTGCTTTGGCCTTGCCAACAACAGACTCCTACACTGATGCCTCTATTTCCAAGCTTTCACAACAATGTACCCGGAAGTAAATTATAGTGAGGGAAAAATACGGTTTCAAGGCCCAAAAAGAGGGAGCCTATGAATTTCATAAAAGTATCGGCTTAAAATTCTCAGCAACAGATCACAAAGATGGTAAATCTGATCAAATATAAGGAAGCTGTTTGCATACCTCAGGTCTGTGATGTCTTCAGAGATCTCTCAAATTACATTATGTGTGTGTAAAAACTTGACATCTCTGCTTTGTACAAGGAAGACTGGTTAGAGCTGCACACATTCAAGGAGGGCCTCTGTTGAACAGAATTGGCCAAATCAGATTAAAAACCCAGTATCTATGATGAAGGTTGCAAGCTGCATGCTCGTAGAGGTTCCACTGATGTGAACCAGAAGTTCCTTGCATGTGGTCAGGCCCTAAATTTGATACTGGAATTTAAAAACAAATTAAGATTCCCATGTAATATTGACTTCATTTTTTTTTCCAGAGTAAAAGATTTTACAGCATGGAATGCTATACGCAGTGGTTACATGAGTCCAAGTAATTGTACCAATTATATAATTTGATATAATTGCACTAATTACATAAACACATAATAATGAAGTATAAGTTATTCCAAGAGCTAAACTGGAAGAACATTAAAGAACCTAAATCTGCTCCCACTTATTCTAGTACAAATCAGAAACAATTCCCCTGAAATCAATGAAGTTACCCAAATAAAACTGGCCCCTACCATTACAAGCAGCCAGGTAGATCCAGCTTTTGGTTCAAGGGTAGTGGCTGGGAGAGCAAATGAAAACTACTGGGGTATTTTGTACAGACGGAGACTGCTAATTTCTGGCCAAATTCCAGTGCATGCAGGGAGATTCTCCAAGTGTTCAAGACCAGGTTAGGTATCTTCTCCTCTTGATCTGATCTGTCATGCAACATCTGTGGATTTTGTTAAATCTTTTAGCTGCTGTTCCTAAAGGTGAAAAAAAGAATCTCTAGAAATACTGAGAATGAGCTGGACCCAACCAGAATTTCAAGAAAAACAGATTCAGTTTTGTCTCTAGTTATACTGGTGATAGCCTGAATTACATCTGCAGACTTTAGGTGAGGTACTGCAGGCTGCCACCAGTATTAGCAGAAACAGAGTCTCCTCTTATACAAAAAATTGTATTTCTGATCCATTTTGCAAAATGTTCTTCAATTCTTCACAGCAGAAACCACACCAAACAAAAATTATTCTTAAGAAGGATTTATTCAGTGAGGGGTTTCCCTCTTCTCCCATGGCAGGTCAAGTGCAGCAATTAATTTCAGCTGCTGACTTCATCTCTCACAAGTAACAAAGCAAAGAAGGTGAGAGTTGGCAATTTTGGAGCAGGTGTCTATTATGTGTGGAAATAGGTGATGTACGCAGAGTTAATTCACCAAGTGCTCTGTTGCACCACATCGTGACATTCACCCTGTTCACACCACACTCATTAACGCCCGTGAGAGGTCCAGGACCGGGGATGGAGGTTTTGCCTCTGTGACAAAGATTTTCCAGCTGCAGAGATTGATTCTACCACATGATAGAATACAATGATTTAGCATTTACAGGACCAAATTCAAAGCCTATCAGACAAGAGAGACACCTAGTCACCTCAGGGGATATTGACCTGACCCAGATGGTTTTATAGGTACAATACCTAACTTAGCATGAGGCAATGAAACTGAACACTGAGTTTTAGAAGGATGGGCATGACAGATGGGAAAATAAAAACCAGTGTTTTCAAAATCAGACATCTCACTTTTCATTTTGCCCAATTCCAAGAATGCAGGAGGTGAAAGCTGCAGAAAATGATGTTCCTGCAGCCCCCTGCAAAAAACTGGCATGAGGAGTAGCCTTGCCACACCTCTGAAAAATCAAGCCCAAACTCTATCAGATTGGTCCCTCAAAATTAAGGACCTTTTAAATTTTATTTCATTTTAACCTTAGAAATCTGTGTGACACATTGTTGTCAGCACCAGCTCTCGGGAACACCTCGGTTTCTGCAGCATGCCCGGAGCAGTGAGTGATGCCACACCACAAAAAAATTAAACCATGTTCTGTTCAGATCAATTTCCAGAGACTGTTTCATACAAAATAGAATTACTTGGGAACCTGGACTATGATCCAGCTCTTCCCACTCCCAGATGATGCTCACACAGTACTCATTTGTGCTCTCCTTTGTGTTTCTCTTTCTGCCCCACGGATGTCAGGGCCACAGCTGCCGATAAGGGAGAAGGAAAGGCAGAAGAATAAAGCTGTGAAAGCTTTTTACCGAGAAAAGGGCTGTTCTTCGCTGGCCTCTGGGAAAGAGCTCAGGATCCTGGGCTTGCCAGTGGGTTTGCAGTGGGATGCAAAGCACAGCCTGCTCCTCACTCCTGGCCAGCCCAAGCTCATGGCATCCTGGCTGCCAGCAGCTCCCTGCTCCTCAAGGATGTGGGTCCAAATCCCACGCTGATACACCCTGCTCTCCTCTTGGGAGAACGCAGGAGTTCCAGTGTCTGATGCAGGGCTTGGCTTCAGCCCCAGAAAACAACCACTTTCAATTAAGACTAAACCTAACTAGACCCAGCCTCCAGGGCCTTGCATATCAATGGGCAAGATTTCTTAATATATCTAATTTTTAAAAAATGCAGCCCAGTCTTATTAACGAAGATTGTGTCATATCAGGTCAAATGTGCCCTCAGAGTGAAGTGACACGTATTTGCCACTGATTTCAAGGGGAATTTATTGAAGTCACCAGTAACAGGGCTGACCCAATGAACAAAGACGGGGGAGAAAGCTGCTAAGAGATGGGGCAGGAGCAGCAAGTGGTGGCTTCGATGATAAAGGTGCAGTTCAAAGTGGTGAGAAAGCTATGAAATATTTAAAATATTTGGTCTGGGGGACAAAGTTCTGTGCAGTAGGTTGTTGACACAGCTACAGCAAATTGCTCCTAGAGCTCTCCCAAAACAAAGCTGTTTAGCCCCAGTGCCTGGCTTCAGGGAGGGGTGGGCAGAGCTACACTTGAATATGAATTGTGACTAGAACCCATCATTAGTTGCATGAACTTGCTTCTTCAACAGTTGCCAGGTCTCAGGGTCAGATCTAACGTCTGCTAAGTCAACAGAGGTCTTTCTGTCAGCTTTGGCTGGCATTTGCTCAGGTCTCCAGGAAGAAGAATTTCTCTGTGAAGATCAATGAAATCAATATCTGGATATATGCATAGCTGACAAGAATTTCTATGAATATTTGTTGACATTTGGGGTTTTTTTTAATTAGTAAAGGGGATGTATTTTACTCAAAAAAAACCCACCTCTCCTTGGTGCCAGATCATTTTTTTTTAAGTTAATCAAACTTAGTACTTTTTCCTGGAAGTGCTTTCCATACTATTTTTTTACTCCATGTAACCGATCAGGGAGTGACCTAGACAAGAAGTTACATTCTTACACAGCAGGTGAACCAGGAACTTGCTGTAAATGACCTGCAGGTATGCGGAACAGCGCCGTTCCTGCGCCCAGAGACCCTGCGCTGATGCAGACAGAAAGAAGCAGATGCTTACATGTATAGACGGCAATAAAACTAGAATGTAACATTTTTAGGATCGCAGCTGAGCTCTCAGACAAGGCTTTCTGCAATGACTAATACGACTACGGTCTAATGCGACAGTTCACTGTCTGCAGCCGCATTCAGTCTGGAAAATAAGCAAGTTTCTTCAGATGTTACGCACTGGAAAAAAAAAAAAAGGCAACAACACATTCAGTTTTCAATCTTCTTTTATTTATTTAAACTGTACACAAATGTAAAATACTTCAACAGCAAATCTAAGTGAAAATTGTTTGGTTTAAATTATTATGGAACAGAACCTAAAAGGAACTTTATTAAATAGACATAAAAATTGGATTTAAAGGATGCACATATTGTAATGTATTCTACAATAGTCATTTTTTTCACTCTACATTCCATGTGCGTATGGTATAGAAAAGACACTGAATAGAACAAACAGAATCCATTTTGTACCCTGAAACAATTCGTAGGCCTCGTGAGGGATTGCTCAGTATGACTACATGATATATGATGGCTTTGCCATCTCATAAAAATTATAACTAATACGTTGGCCTCTTTGGTTCCAAAATTTACGTATAATACATTTAACTGTATTCATTTTTTGCTGCTATAAAAATAACATTTTTTTCAAATGGCAGTTTTTTGACTAATCATGCAACTAAATCAGTGCAAACATTAAAAGCAATCATTCGCTTTAAAAAAGAAGCAAAAGATTTAATTTCAAGTATAAAAAAATATAAAAAAGTCATATCATAAGTCCAGTTTTGTCTAGTATGGGTCAACACTTTAAATTGCATAGCTCATGCGGCACCTGTTTACCTAGATAGTGAGCAAAGATAAGTGCACTATCAAGTACCACTTTTCAAGGCATTGAAATTTGCAAGTGCTATTATACGTGCATTCAAGCAGTTTGCAAGTGCTATGCTGTATCATTATTTTCTGATCTTTATGGCCATCCTCAACACCTCCTGGTAAGGAAATTGAAAGCATTCTCCTCTATCCTCCTTTCCAAGACTTATTAGAACGTTCCTCGCCTGTTATTAAACGCACTGCATTTTTCAGAACGTCTCCACTCTGTTACTGTCACTCCTCTTTAGGGTTCATTGGTTCAGTCGTGGTAGCGGTTGCTTGTTTGCTCGCCCCCACGTGACATGTCCTTGCTGAGTCCCCCGTTGAAGAACACAGACTGCAACTTTGACTTGTCGTTCTCCGAATAGTGAGAGATGCCAACAGTCAACACAGCCCAGGTACGGTATCGGATCCTCTTTTCCAAGACACGGCGGGTGTAGCCATCCATGGCTTGCTAGTGGGCAGTTAAAGCATCGGATCACGCCAGCCCAGCTTGTGACTTCGCAACGGTCAGATATTAGAAATACAGCAGTTACCTACACATCTGCCCCTTTTCTTTCTCCCTGATGGTACCATTTGATTCCTTACTGGAAGTGCTGTAGGAAGATGCAGGTATCTGTGATGTTTACATTTAGATAATTTACAATTAAGAGGAAGTGATCACCTCCCAAGGCAGGTGTCCTGCAGCTTCCCATTAGACCTCGGAGGTGACAGTCGACTTTTTCTTCTTTTTTTTTTTTTTAATTTTCTAAGTTTGGTCATTTCGACACCTGCATGCAAGAATACGTCGCATTCTCGCAGTCTGTGCTTTTGCCTGAGCAAAGGGAGCTCATTTCTGTGTGACTCCACCGGCAGGCGGGGAAACAGCTGCTCAGCCGTTCACTCGTACTGGCAGGCATTTGGGTCCGTCGTCACTGGTCACTGACTTTCTGTGCTCATGTCCCTTTTCTGAGCTGCCTCGTGTGTGTGTCTGTGTCTGTGTGTGTGTATGAGCGCGTGTTCGTGTGCGTGCCCACATCTCGTGTGTGTGTGTCTTTAAGATATTTCATAGCATTAACTTATAAGTGGTAGAATACATAAGTGTCCAAGATCCACAAACTGCCACTGTCCTGACACCAAAGTGAAATGATTTTTTCTTTTTTTTTTCTTTTCTTTTTTTTTTTTTTTGTCAAACTTTTCCACAGTGACTTTCCAACACTGATGCCTGAATACACAGTGAAACTTCCTCCAACACCATCTTGTACAGGAATGTTTCTCTCTTTCTCTCTCGCCCTCTCTCTCTCTCTCCCCCCCAAAAAACACACCTTAAATCAAGCACAACCACATTCTTCCACAATCATATTGGGAACGTCCCTTTTCACAATGTTGTATTCATCATCAAAGTACAGCATTGACATTGTGCTAAGTTTGGTTGGAATGCAACAGGAGTTCACGGTGCCCGGGTTCAGCCCCCGCATTCGGTACTGATTCACGACAGCGGTGTGAAAGGAGGAAGCCGACCCCGGGACGCCGGCCAAGTAGGCCGGGCAGCTCCCTTCACAGTAATTCCCATAGTAACCTGATGGTGCTATGATCCAGTCATTCCACCCAATGAGTCTAAAGTCAATGTAAAACTGTTGCCTGCAACATAGATTGGTCCTGCCATCACACTCCAGGCCTCTTTTCCGGATCCTGTGTTTGTTATCGGCGAGGCGGGCTTGCACCACTAAAAAAGGCCGGTGGGATTCCTCCCCGGGGTCCACATAAATTGGCAGCACTGAATACTCTTCACAGCCCTCGCATTGAACATCCAAGTTCAGTCTCCTTTCTCCTCTCTCAAACAGAGCCTGGATCGCCTCTGTCATGGGAAAAGTGTGCCAACCACTTCTTTTGAGATCGACTTTCTTTTCAACCACATTCCACTTGTTGCTAGTGTCCGGGTCTTGGAAATAGACTTTGACTCTTACTTTTCGCCTGCTGCCTTTCTCTAAGACATATGGAAGCAGCTTCAAGTAAAGCCACAGGCTGGCTTGAACGACAAACAAGTTCTGGTTCCCTTCATTTGAGATGAAGAAATAGAGTCGAACTCTAGATGAGGCCAGATCGTCTGCAAGATAAGGAGAGATCAGCAAGATTAAATCAAAAAGAGAAAATGTTATCTTGTGTGCCATTCTGGATTCAGGGACAACGCTAAAACGCAGCGGACCAAGAGCGACAGTGGGGCTGTGCCGGCCAGAAGGCATGCATTGAATCAGATATCCCCAATTTGCAATCAAAACGCTTTGAAAAGGGACTTTCCACAGCAGCGTTCGTCATCGGGCTGTAGTCGGATGTGTCAGATCCACAGACACCAGGAACAGCTCTCCAGAATACGGGATTTTTCCTGCCAGCCAGCTTTAAAGACAGTACAGCAGCGCATTGAAAAGACCGGCACTCGGACTCTGCTGTCTTGTTGGTTTACAAATAGTTTTAATTTTCAGCTACCTGCCAGTTCTCACGGGGAGAGCCCTTTCAGTAACCACTGAAACGCCAATGCCAAACCAGGGATTTTGTTTCGATTTTCACATATTCTCATCATGGTTTAACAGAGAGGATTCACAAGATGGAGAGGAAAATATTTCATTAATGTGCCTGCTTGTTCAACAGATCAAGCTAACCCCTACTTACTCTGGTAGAATATCTGCTATTATTAATCATTTCAATCTCTGCCTTTTTCCCCCTGAAATGATAAACTCCTATACGAGGCGAGGCAATGAAGCGGTTGCCCTCGCTGTAACACCATTACCGACTGTTCCCAATACGCTTTTCTGTAACACCAGAATTAAAGGAGCAAAATTGTCACGGAAAACCAAATGTCACCAAATGTCTGACATAACCCCTTATTTGTAAATAAAAGAGCCTGATGCATGAAATGTTTCGAAAATACTGGCTACAATTCTGTACTATAAGTCCTAACCAAATTTGACATAGGTGATAAATGTGCAAGCTGGCCTTTACGGCGGAGACTGTAATTCTGGTCCTTCAATCAAAGCCTCTCAATCACTATTTAAAATTATTGCTGGAAAGGCATTTTCTCATCTGCCCTTATCTGTTTCACTTCTTTCTGTACAGAGCCAAATGTACATTTTTCTTCCTTTCCTTTTCCTGAGAATCTTTATTATTTTTGTCAATCTCTGAATGGGATTTTTTGCGTAGTCGGTGTCTCGATTTGTCATCCCAGATGCCTTTCAAATGTGCCTCCAGGGCCCATTCAGTACCTTGTAATATTTCAGAGACAAAAATTTTCACTGTGTTTGTCTACATTTTACATAAAGTCAATTTTGGAAGTGTTACAAAAGCCAGCAAATGATTGATTACTAAATGGAACTACAAGCCCACCCCAGATCTCCCAGCAACAGCCTATTAAAAAATAATAAACCCAAAAATGTACAGTAAAAAAATCTTTCACATGTTAGTAAATACACAACTTCTTTATAAACTGTGGTGACAGCGACAGAAAAAGAACAGTACGGTGTTGTTGCACCGATCCACATCACTTGTGTTGTGTGAGATTGTGTGTGCCCATAAATCTTGTATGTGAATATAACAAGCATATGTATAATGCAACAGATCCCATAGATACTGTAAATGTATATATGCCTTTGGTAAGTGGGAGGGTAGATAAAGAAGATGAGTGGGAAGTATACAGGATAGAGAGCGATTTATTTTGTGGACAAATGGTATATAGATGCCACAGGAAGATAGAGAGAGAAAAAAATGAACTGAGCGATAGAGCGATGAATGAACGAGAGATGAGCAGATAGAAAGGAGAGAGGTAATTCGCAGAGTGATGGTGTTAGGGCCAGATGTGCGAAGTTCACAGGCACAGTGGTTGCCTGGATAAACTACTGGAAAGCTACGCTGGAGGGACTCAGTTACACATAACTGCAATGGCTGGACAGGACCGAGATGGCTGGTACCGTGGGGATGGATAGCACAGTTACTAAACAGACTGATGACAGAGAGGACACAGACACACTTGCTAGGTGCCTTCACACAGTGGACAAACAGACAAGGCCAAACACTACAAATGAAAGCTAAATAAATGGGAAACGAACAGAAAGGCAGGATGGGTGAATGCAAACCTCAACGGACAGATGCATGCAGTGAAACAGATGAATGTGCAGGGCAGACAGATGAGGCGAGGGATGCAAGAGATGGAGTGGGACAGGCAGAGAAGGGACAGTGGGACACAGAGGGACAGACGCAAGCCACAGTGCAGTTGGAAGGACCGTTGGAGGGAAGCCGGGGGCATGGGGGCTGCAGAGGAGTGGAGGGACACAGCAAGGGGAGTTGCAGGTCACAACGCGAGGAGAAGGTCTGGCACAGGGGCACACGCAGGGCGGACGGGAAGTCGCAGGCAGGGCCAGGACGAGAGGGAGCGGGGCAGAGGGGACAGTGGATGAGGCAGAGGGCACGAGGGTGAGCCCGGCAGCCAGGTACCTGCAGCAGGCAGGAGGACAGGCAGGGCGAACGGGAGGACAGGCAGCAAGGCCAAGCAAGGACGGACAGCGGACCTGCCAGAGGTCAGGCAGGGGCACTGAGAGGGTGAACAGGAGGACAGGCATGGCGAGCGGGAGAACTGACAGAGGTCGAGCCGGGGGACTGGCAGGGGAAAGGCAGGACAGGCAGGGAGAGCGGCAGGGCAGGGGACCGAGACAGTCCGAGCAGGGGAAAGCGAGAGGCGGGGGCGCGGGGCCGGGCGGCGCCCACCTGTCTCGGCGAAGCTGATGATCTCGGAGACGGGGTCGTGGGCCGGGGGCCCGGCGCTCGCCTGCCCGTCCAGGCTGGGGATCTCCACTCGGCCGTCCTCCCGCACCTTGCCGGCGTGCAGCTTGCGCAGCGCCGTGACCATGGCCGCCTTGGGCACGGCGTGCGTGATGTTGGGCCGGTCCCGCATCTGCAGCCGGCTCAGGATGTGCCTCTTCACCGCCTCCAGGAAATCCCCGTCCACCTTGCCCGGCTCCTCAGGCCGCCGGAAGCCGCAGGAGGTGCATGTGTCCTGCGGGGAGCCGCCGGCGGGGGCCGGCGGGGTCGGGGTGGCCGCGGCGCCCAGCAGGAGCAGCCCGCAGGCGAGCAGTGCGGCCAGTACCCCCCGGCGAGCCGCCCCGTCCATGGCGGAGGAACGGGGGGCCGAGCTGGGGGCCGCCCCGAAGCGCCGCAGGGAGCCCGTCTGCAGGCAGCGCCTCTCCGTGCGCTCCGCGGCGCGGAGGGGGCGGTGGCAGCCAAGCTGGGGGGGACGCAACCGCTCCGCGCAGGGAGGGAGCCGCGGCGGAGGGAGGGGGCGCCCGGGGAAGCGGCGTGTGCCGCCGGGGAGGCGGAGGGGGGAGGCTGCACACGCAGGCACCGAGGGCGAAGTTGGGGGGGGCGGGGGGGCAGCAGGCTTGGCGTGCACGAAGAGCCCGGCTCCACGGGGGAGGGGGACGGCAGCAGGTGAGGGGGTGGCTGCGGAGCCCAGGGAGGGGGAGCGGGGAGCGAGTCGGAGGTGTGAGGGGAGCCGGGGAGCAAGTCGGAGGTGTGAGGGGAGCCGGGGAGCAGGGGGGAGGCGGCGCTGCGCTGCCCCGGTGGCCCGCGCCGCTTCAGAGGGGCGTCCGCGGGCGCAGCCGCTCCTGGTCCATCGCTCGCTTCGGCAGGTCCGGGCGGGCCGCGGAGAGGAGCTCTTTAGTCCAGCGTCATTAAGGGGGGTCAGGGAGATAAACGAAGCAGATTTATATACAATCCAATTTATAGCCTGGAAGGGGGGGGGGGAGAAATGCCACTTGTACCCCCCCGCCCACTCCGCCCCCGCAAGACAACAATCCACAGGCCGTGGGTGCAGGTCTCTCAGCAGGTCGGCTCCGCGCTGCGCCGCTCGGTTGTCCCCCTTCAGCGCCCGCTGCTTCTCAACGTGCCATCAAAGTTGACCCGGAGCATAGCTGGGGAGGGGGCCGGGGCCGGCGGGGAGGGGGTACGCGGCTGGCAGCTCCACAGTTGCGAGTCTTCTTCCCCTACCTCCCCGCTTATTACTTGCGAGATGCTTTATTTTCAAAGTAGCGCGGAGGGTCCGGAGTCCGGCGAAGATGCTGTGGTGGCGCCCGGCGCGGCCACCGCCGCGGGCAGTGGAAGCGCACGCTGCGCGGCCGCGGAGCGGGGAATCGGCTCGATCCCGGCGATCCCAGGAGAAGCTGCACGGATCCACTCGGTCAGACCAGCTCTTCAGCTCGCTCCTTCGCTCGCTCTTTTTAAACAATATCTCCCTTGTTGGTGGTTTGGGTTTTATTATTATTATTGTTATTATTTTAAATGTGATTTTTGTTGTTGTTGTTGCTCCTGCTGCTGCTGCTGCTGCTGCTCCAGTTAATCTGTCTCACTCTCTCTCCGCGTCTTTTTGATCTTTCGCTCGCCTTGTGCTGGCTTGAACGCTGTGTTTTGTTTTGTTGATTTTTTTTTTTTTTAACGTGTCTGATGTTCCCTCTCGGATCTGCAGTGGAAGGTCTCGGGGAAGCGGCTCGCTCCTCGCTTATCTTCCTCTGATCTCCTCCTGCTAATTTCCACCCCCCTGCAAAATCACGACATTGTAGCACTTTCTACTGAAACTTTTATACAGGAGTTAAAACCACGTGGGAACTCCAACCTATAACAGAGACGCCATGGGTTCCTCACTATTTAGGAGATTAAGTTAAGTCTTTTGCCCCCTGGGCTATTACAGTAACTTCCTGATGTGGAAATATTAACTATGCTGTTTCTTTAACTCCCCCCGTCCCCTCCCTCCCGGTTCCTGCAAACACACCCACCACACAACAACTCGCGTCCCCGTCCCGTCCCACGGCAGGACGGACGGGCGGACGGACCCCGAGCGACAGCAGACCCGGCCCTCCCTCTTGCCCCGGCCGGGAGATGGATGCCCCCTCCCTCCCCCCCCGCCCTGGTGTTCCTTGCCTTTTAAGCACTTGAAAGAAGAAGTCATTAGAAAGTTTACCGTCGGGTTGGCTTTGCGACGGGGCGGGTTTTTGTTTGTTTGTTTGAATGGGCCGGGTAATCGGGCCGGGTGCCGGGGATTGTGTGTGTTTTCCGTGGGGCAGGAGGGACGCGGGCGCGGAGCCTGGCGGACGCAGCGCCGGGGAGGGGAGGGAGCTCGGGGCGGCGGCCGAGGGGAGCCGGGAGGGGAGATAACGGGCACGCCGCGCTCCCGCAGCCGCGGCGGGGAGCTGGCAGGAGCGCCGGCGCTGCCCGTGCCCTGGGAACGGATTTTCCTCCGCGGGGCAGCCGCGGAGGTCCTCAAGGCGAAGCGGGGGGTGGGTCTGTGACCGGCGGATCAGGAGACGTTC
The DNA here is from genome assembly GCA_013399365.1 of Pampusana beccarii. NCBI lineage: Eukaryota > Metazoa > Chordata > Aves > Columbiformes > Columbidae > Pampusana > Pampusana beccarii. The sequence goes on along the minus strand of VWYH01003830.1, from coordinate 171,762 downwards.
CCACTTGGCTCCCCCTCAACAGCCGAGCCCGGGGTCGAGCAACAGGGGGCGGGGGGAGCCCGCCGCGCCTCCGCGGCACCATAGCGAGCCACGCTGCGCCCCTCGCTCCGCGGCACGCCGCCCCACGCACCCCTCC